>WAAG01030456.1:8819-20270 GCA_013390105.1 Tichodroma muraria
CCAAGAGCTAGGAAACACCTACATAAGATACAAGAGATAAGAAATATTTTCGAAACTGACAAAAGTTAAAAGTGCTCTGGTCTTCTTTGACCTAATCTACTAGGAATTTGTACAGATTTGCTTCCCTCAGCACAGCAGTCTTGTGTCAATAATGCTGGCATGAACACATGGAATGAATGATGGCCAGTGGCACCCTGGCCTGTATCAGCAACAGAGTGGGCCAGCAGGACCAGGGCGGTGATTGTCCCTCTGCACTTGGCACTGGTGAATCCTGTGTTCAGTTTTGGACTCTCTCATTACAAGAAGGACACTGAGGTACTGGAGCATGTCCAGAGAAGGGCAATGGAGCTGGAGAAGGGTCTGGAGCACAAGGAGGAGCAGCAGCTGAGGGAGCTTGGGCTGTTGAGTCTAGAGAAAAAAGGGCTCAGGGGTGATCTCATTGCTCTCTGTAACTACCTGGAAGGAGGTTGTTGTGAGGTGGGGGTCAGTCTCTTCCAGATAACAAATGACAGGAAGAGAGGAAAAGTTGTCACAAGGAAGGGGATTGGTTATTTTAAAAAAATTCTTCATGAAAAGGATTGTCAAGCACTGGAACAAGCTTCCTGGGGAACAGGTGGAATCACAATGCCTAGAAGAGCTCAAAAGGCATGTGGATGTGGCTCTTGGGGCCATTGGTGAACACAGTAGGGTTCTGGATTAATGGTTGGACTTGATTATTTCTTTGAGGTCTTTTTCAGCCTCAGTGAATTTATGATTGTAAGTTGTCTTTCAATAAACAGCCAACAGGTCCATCAGGGTGACAGGCAAGAGTCCCCTCTAAGTACAATCTATCTTTCCTCTATCAAAACCAGAATTCACGTCACTCCAGCAGTGAGGTGTTTTCTTTTATTTTTGCCTCATTAAAATTAACTTTAGAGATGGGCTATATTTTTAGTCCAGAACAATTTGCACTATGTCATTTTCCTGCTTAGTTTAAACAACTGGCAGCAATAAAATAAGAGCAGGTGAATGTGTTGCTATGGTTCCTGTTTATAGTGCAGAATAACAGACACAGAAAAAGTGCACAGAGACAGGAAGGTCACACTCTCTGCCAAGAAGATCTATCTTTTAATTCAGATTTTGGTATTTGTCAAGTTGTTCTTTCTGATGATCCTTTGTTGGATGTGCAAATTAAATTATGTGATTCTATCTCCAATAACATTTTCTGTTTCCCTTTTTCTGAGTGTTATATGTCTAAACACAGAAAGAGGAGCATTCCAAACTCATGGGATGCAGCAGATACAACCTCATTCAAACTACCTTAGAAATGAAAAAATGAAAAATCTGTCTGGCTCTTGGTTTTGATTGCTACCTGTGACGCAGAGAGGAGAAAAGCACCAAGCTCTCTTACAGTTTCTAATTTATCATTAGCATAGTTTGTGACTGCTTTTGGTCAGATATTATTTAAAATAATGTTTTCATGGTACCAGCTTTATTTCCTCAGGAAGAGAAAGTTCACTATGTGACTATGGTTTGCCAGATTAATGATTCCACTCCCCAGCTGTCTTGTCCCACCTACCCCAGTTGGGGCCAGGAGAACACACCTGCCTCCAGAGACACTAGACACAATTCCTTCATGATCTCTCCACCTGACAGGTTGTTTATGGTATAAGAAGTACTGCAGGTGCTAGAAGAGCTCAGCAATGAGAAGATGCTTTACAGGTAAATATAAAAATAAAGGGCCTTGTTTCCTCAATCTGTCCAAAACAGACTTCATTGTAGCAGGTGCGCACTTCTTGGATGCATTTCATCTTCTGCAGCACATGTTTGGACTGAAATGCTGCAGCAGACAGAACTCAAGCCATGGATTTACCTTTTTTTCCCCTATTCACACAGATTGTTACTAATTTCATCCAAATCATCTGTCTACAAAGAGATTGCTCAAGCCAAAGGAAGGAAGAAAAATGACCTTTTTTTAACAAGGAATCATGCACAAATAAGAAGTGTTTGGCTTTTGATATAATTTGGCTCTATTTTATAATGTAAATATATTAGAAAGTATAATGTAAAAAATGTGCCATTCAGTTATAGCATGAAACTTCTACCAATAACCTGTGGTTTGAGGAGAGCAACACAGTAAAGAAATCTCATTTTTCTCAGTTCTGATAGCCAAGGATACATGAAAATTCCCTTTGTTGAGAATAGTGTTTATTTTTTTGTTTTCCCCAGATGAAATATTGCAAATCCTTTCTGCCCTTTCCCCCAGATATTGATCCACCTTATTAGCTTTACCTCAGTCATACTGGATAGTCAGAGACATCTATGAAGAAAAATTGTTATCTAAACAAGTTTCTCACTTTCCTTCTTGTTTTACTTCATTCTCTTTCTTACAAAGGAAAAGTTAAAAAAAAACAAACATGCCTTTCTCCCTGATACAAATTCACAGACACTTCAGCAAGGAGACAAACTGGTCTTCTGCAGTACTTGCTGAGAGCAAGCAATGACCCAGCATTATTCTCTGCCAGAACAGAAAACAGAGATCCAGATGGACTATCTGATCTCTGTCTCTATAATAAAGACCATGTCAATATGTTGATAAAAGAGGGCAAGATATATTTGCTTGTTAATACTCTATAAGGTCACAGGCAAAACTGAAATGACAAGCAAAAGAAATTTGACTATTTCACAAGCAGTTCTCCAGGATCTTTTGGCTAAACTTATGGACTAGTCCTGTCATCTCTCACTGTAGAACCTTTCTACTTCCTTCCTCTAACCCTTCTATTCCTTTGTTTCAGTGACTTTACAGAGTAGCCATGCATGCATATGAATGTAATTCTTAAAATAGTTTCTACACAAACATACTGAAATCAGCTGCTAAAGAATGTGATCAGTCTGGTTTTCTTCCCAAGCTTCGTAAGAGTCACACCATAAATTAAGTCTGTTTCTCAGAACAGAATAGCCAGTGTTTCTTTGTCTAATAAGATGGAGATGCAATCCAGAAATAAAATTGCTGTTGTCTCCACAGATGCAAAGATGTCTGGTGCTACAAAATGTGCATTAAATTAAGTCAAAGACTGTTGATCAGCTGTGCCTGGCAAATATTGCAAGCATAAAAAACACACTGCAAATAAAAAGCGAATGTGCATTTTGGCAGGTGAAAACAAGATTGTGAGTCTTCCATTCTTTGTCAGTTCTGTGCTGGGACCATAAAGGACTGCCATACAGGATACAAGGATGCATTAGAAACTTTGCGCATTTCCACAAATGTCTTTATCACGGACATGAAAAATTGGCCACCACCAAAGGGAATTAAAACCAAAATAGAGAGATGAGAGAAGATAAACTTAGGTGGGGGTAGAGAGAATGATTTAATCTTTGAATTTTAATTAAACAGACACTAGAACAACCTTTTTTCTAATTTCAGTCTTTGCTTTAGGGAGAACAAAGGATACTTCTTTAAACAGTCATTACTTTTGTTTTTACTGTTTCCCTAGGATAGCAGAGGTGTAAACTACACAGGGTGGGTGAAAGGGAATTCTTGGAGGAAATTGTAGCAAGGGATCTTCCAATTTAATACAAGGCAATAAAAATCCTCACTGTGAGGATGAACAGCTCACCTGGAAATGCTCAACAAAGCAAAGAGATTTAGCTTTATTTTGGCCATGTTTGAGTTGGGATGACTCTTCAAATGTCCTGCAGAGGTCCTTTCTAACCTCAGTTAGTCTATTGCTATATGTGTGGGGACTGACAGCAGACAGGCTGTATATATATGAAGATGTATATATTGTATATATATGAAGATCACTAAAGCCAAGTGACTTAGAAATCTGGGAAAAGACAACATGTCTACATTAATGACTACATTAATCTTGATGTGAAATTAAAAGCTTATTTTGGAGAAATTACTTAATCTGAGAGCTGGAAAAACTCTCCATTTTTCCCTCTCCGGTGTTCTAACAATCTACAGAGAAAAATGTTTTCTTGTAACTTAAGTCTTTACTACAAAGGGAGAAAGGTATATAAAAAAAGTAAAAAACAATAAAATTGATTCAGTAACAAGTAAAAAACCCAGATAAAACAATACACTGGCAAACTTAACTTTGTATTTGAAGCTCTAGATATAGAAAGATAAGGACATTAGGAGCTGAGATGTTGTATAACTCAGAAAAATTACTTTCAAAATATTAACAGCATGAAGAAATCTGATAAATTCTAAGAAAATGAGCTCTTGAAAGAGAGCAAAGGCCAAGCTGAGCTAAATTACAGCCTACCGCCATTTATCTAGTGATTCAGAAAATGCCTTCCCTGCAGATTCATTTCTCCAGTTGGAAGAATTTTTTTTAACATGACCATCGAAAATGTTGTCTGCCTGAATACAGAAATAGAAACAGCTGGTCAAACTCTAGAAATTAAGGTCTTCAGGTTAGAGATTAATCTTAGAGTTGCCCTAAAATGCCTCTAGCACAAATCCTACAGCTGATAAAAGACTAGCATAATCATATCTCAGCCAATTTTCCTAGCCTGTGGCAGTAGAGTGTGCAGATCAGGTCAAAGATGATGTTTCAGGTCCAAATGAGATTTAACTGAAAGGTTGCATCACCATCCTTCTAAAGTCAACATTCATCCCGAGACTGTGAATATTGCTTATGGCATTTCTTTACACAGTGATAATTTTTGCTGAAACATCCCTCTGGAACTGCAGTCAGACTTGTTTCAGCAAACGTTGCCTCTGACTTCAACACACAAAAGTAACTGTGCAGCCCAGGCTGATTCAGACCTTACTCATCACCACTAGGGAGCCAAGTAACTGATTCTGTGTGATTCCTGATCTATTTCAGAATATTTAATAAGATCTGGCATGCTTTGAGAGGGCAGAAGAAGATGGGATGTATAATTAAACTCTGTTAAAGTTTAACAACTTCATCTGTACTCTGTTGTTATATCTACTTTTGCCCTTTGCAGTACTTGCTGCAAAGTTAATTTTGTCCTGAGAGCAGAGATTTGCCTCCGGAGAAGATGCACATAGTCTAGAAGAAACCATTAGAAACTTATCTGTTAGGGACTTATCCATCATTTGGAAGAAGATGAAAAGGTGTAAAGGTAGCTTGCTTTAACTGATTAACTGGTAACTTTGCAGCTGGTTAAGCTGAACACTCTTCAGGGCAGGGGTCAAATATTTCTAGTCTCTAGGTATCATCTGATACACACTCTTATACAAATAAAAATAATGAACCATCACAGAAGTAACCAACCGGATCTTCCCAGGTGATTTTTAAATACTTGATTAGTGTTATATTACAGAAGGAAATTATTTAAAACAAAATAAGACCCCTCCACACTGCCTTTGGTGATTTATTTTCCTGTGACCACGGTGTCTTTTCCTTGCACATCCCGACTAGTGCTAGCACCTTTAGAACCACTGGAAGTTGAGTGAGGCCATGACCTCCTGTCCCAAACCCATTTAACACAACAGAAAAGAGTCTCATTTCACGTAACGTGGGTTACTCACGGCTCAGCTTCGATGCTCTGGTCAGCAGCTATGTAGTTGGCAGGGATGTAGCCCATGAGCTTGCGGCCAGGACAGACTGACCCCTCTGGCAGGAGGAGCTTGGCGTACCACCATCCCTCATGGGATGCATTCAGCACTTCCAGCTTATCCCCAGCTCGGAAGCTCAAGTCATCCTCAGTGCGAGCGTGGTAATCAAACAGCGCCACAAAGTTGCAAGTGTTTGCTAGATCCTGGCCAGGCAGTGGAGGTAAAGGTTTCTCTTTTATCTTGCTCTCTAAATCCTGCTGTCCTGCTTGGGGCTCAGGCTTTACCACAGCAAGGTTTGCGAAGACCTGGCCTCCTTTGTCTTCCTGCTCACCATTTCTCCCAAAGAATAAGCAGGGCAGGTAAGGCTCCAAACAGGAGCAGTGCTTCCGGCAGAAGTTTCCCATCCTGATTCTTTGTTGCTTCCTCTGCTTCTGCTTTTCTTTTGCTTTTCCCGGTCACAAGACCCTCAGACCAATTTTTGCACCATCCACATCTTAGCGTTTTGTGGACTTCTTCTCCCCCTTCTCCTTTAGCACAAAATGGAACAACTCTTGGCACAGCTGGAAGCTTCTCTCTGGGTCCCACGGAGAGCTCATTACACACGGCTCCCAGTTAGGGAGTGAAACCTAAACATTCAAATGCCAGTATATATGTGGAGGGAATTTTTCACTTCCTCTTCAGAAAAGGAAAGCAACACAACAGCTGTGCTGGGCTGAGCTCTGAGAACAACAGCAAAGTGTGAAGCCTCTTCTGTTACAGCAAAACAATAAAGCCAGAACATATAAATAAGGGAGGCTTTTCAATTCCTTCCGCTTGGGATGGGTGTTTTCTTATCTCAGACGTGGTCTGGTCATACGATCAGTGCCGAATGTCTGTCTTGGCAATGATTAACCAAACTGACCTGCCTGCTTCCTCAGCAGTCTGACGTGGACAGCTTGAATGAATATTTCTTTTTGTTTCCTGGTTTGTACTGGTTTCGGTACGCAGTGGGAAGCCTTTGCTCACCTGAGACTGGCAGACGCCCTCACCGCGAGTGCACCTGTGGCTCCTGCCCTCAGTCACACCCAGGCACATTCCCTGCCAAGTACCCAGCCCTCAAACCAACCCTCTGACTTTTTTTTTTATTTTTATTTTTTTTTATTCAGCTGGGATGGACACTTTTTACAAGGAAAACCAAATATACATGTCTTACAGGAATAAAGCGGTATATTTTAAGGCATTCTTTATTCTGCATTTTAAGGAAACCAAGGCATTAGCCAAAAAGCATTTCTCTAGGCTGGCTAATTAGATCAACCCTGTATAAAAATAATGGCTGTTTTCCAGTCAGCTGGTAAACAATGACACTGCATTGACCAGTATATTCCCATTCCTAAAGCACCTCTAACCCAGCACAGAGACCAAGCATGGGTGTCTGGATACTGCTGTGGCAAAGCAGGCTGAAGGGTTGGCTGCCATATCACAGCGGTGCAACCCAGGCTTTGTAACTCCTGGAAACCGCCACAGCCTGGGGGACACAGAATGGTCGGAGCAGGAGCAGGAGCACAGAAGATACAGTGACAGCCTGTCTGCACACAGTGGTGGCATTTCAGTAAAAGACAAAATCTTATAGATCAGAGTCTATTTATTGAGATCAATTAAAATTCACACATGGACCTATAACTTCCTGGTGATTAAAAAACCTGAGTCCCATTTTGGTTTTTTTTTAATCAGGAATTTGGTGCTGTTTTCCCAAACCAGTTACACATCTCTCAGCTCCATTTAGAGTTGCTGACTTCTGTGGTTTTACTTTACTAGAAAAAAAAACAACTAAATAACAAACCAAAGCCACTTGCTCTCATCATGTCTCTCATTCATTTGAATGAGAAGACCAGCGGCAGAGCCAGAAGGCTATGATGAACTAGGGACTGTGGGATGACTAAAAGATATCTCCATTGAAAGTGATAATGTTAATATTAGGTGCATCTCCACTGACGAGGAACAGGGAACTGCTTACACACACTTCTGCAATGCTGCAAAAGAAATTAAATAAAGGAGGAAGTATCATACGCATCAAGTCATCACTAAACCTCATCCTCTTTAAGGTCTGATAAAAAAAGGTATGCTGATTTTGCAATTATGATAATCTTATTTATTTTCTGAAGCACCACTGGAGATGATTTTTTGCGAGCAATTATTAACCATACAATAGTAAGAACACAGATATCCAAAAGATACTTACTTTTCTTCAGTGTGAATAACACTGTCCAAAGGAAAGAAAAGCCTGTATTAATGAAGAAACCACCTTCATTAGTCTCATTTAAATAATTTTCTACATTTACTGAAAGCAGAGAGTATTAGAAACTACTACTAAGTAATCTGGCAATTTTCAGTTTACATATTTGATTGACTTTTCTTGTAATGCTTTTTGGCTCTAGCAACTTGGGCATTAATTTGGCAAAGCTTTGCAGACTCATTTACTGCCCAGAATAGTTTCATCATGACAAGAAAGCCATTTGCACCATACAGAATCAAGCTGTATACAATGCACAACTGTTTCAGGATCAAGTCCTACCTTTACACTCAGGAACCAATATACAAACACATCAGAAATCACACTGCATTCACTGACCATTCAGATAAGTATTTATAACTGTAGCTACAACAGGGCTTAAGTCTACAAATAGTTGTGTATATGACTGCCTTATCTCAAAGAGCTCCAGGCAATAAATTCATCTACTCCCTCCATTTGTGTCCCTGCTTGGCTTTAGAAGAACAGAAAGACTTTTTCTGGAAGTGGTCAATAACAATAAATCAGATTCTTTTCATCCTGATCTTCAGGATCAGTTCTATGTATTAACCAAGTAGACTTTAACAAATAGCCACTAAATTCATTAATTAGATTTATAAGACTTCTCAAAGAGAGAAGATTGGAGTTGCTGAGAACCACTGAGCAGATTTCCTATCCTATGTGGAACAGGACAGTAAGTGAGCTGTGGTGGCCACACTGCAGCAGCTTCTGCAAGGGTCTTTGTTCCCATCCTGGTGATTTTATTGAGGATTCACTGCATTTCTGAAAATAAAGAAGTACTCTTAGTGGTTTAAAGACTATATAATTTTATCACAGGCAAGAAAAGAAATTCAGCATGCAATAAAATGTTCTTGCTGGTTTTACAGAAAAAAAAAAATAAAATCTGATAAATCCCATAATCCTGATTTTCATATTCACAGTTTGGAACAAATGAGTGTAATCATGTATATTCAGGGGCTTTTCAATATAAACTCTTGTCCAAGTCCTATGCATTCGTATTACATACAATTTAATAGAATAATCTTTGCATTGCCTATTCCTTGGCTTAACTTATTTCTTCTGTCTTGAATCCCACTATATTTTTCTTTTTTTGCAAAAGGAGGACAAACTGTTCTGCAATGCTCTTTGGCTTTCTTTACCTTCATTTAATTTGCTTTGGATTCTGAATATCAGAGCAGAAATTGTTCAAAAAAAAATAAGCTACTGGAGGTAAAGTGACTGTAAAAGACTTAATCAGATATATTGTTTAATTTTATTGGCAAAAGTGCTTTAAGAAAGATACAAGGGCCTCACCTCATTCTTGCAGCCAGCACTTGCTAGCAAGAAAGGTGAATTTATTATAACCACAATGGCACATTTACAGTATGAATACTGAAATTTAGTATTCTGGTCCCTCTATTATTAAAAAAACACCAAACATTAATATTGCAAGTAATTTCTTAAAATATGTAACAGCTTGAACCAAAGATTGATCATTTAAAAGGTGTGTCTGACAGGACTATATAAACTTAAACTTTAGAAAAGAGAGCAAATCTATTCAATCAAGCAGTACTTTCCCCCTTCAAGCTAGGTAATTTCCCATTGGTTTTAATTTATATTCCCTTGTTCCTATTTTCCTTGTAAAGAAAAGAGTGCACACTGATACTGATATAGGTTTGAGGATGACAGATATCTACAGTTACCTTGTATATTCTATATATTGCCTGTAAAGTCCAGTATAAGTAAGACTTTTGCAAGGAGCCTTATGCCTGCTTAAAGGATTAATTTGAAGTTTTCTAAATCCATTAAATCAAATTCTAATTAACTTAGAGTCAATATCCCATAGGCGTTATTCTACAAAACAATCATGTTTAAACATGGTGGTGCAACATATTTCTCTAAGTTGACTGAATGGACAGAAGAATAATGCATTAACATTATATCCTTTAGTAAACTTAGTACAAAACTAACTGCAACACTGATGTTAATTGAAGTGATCTTGGAATCGGGTCCTGCTCTGCATGAATTAAGGTATCAGACTAAGTTTTATAAAATAAGTACAGATTAGATTTGAATACACAGTATTTCAAAAGCCTTGTTCTGATATAAGTTCTATTCGCTTTCCATGCCTTCAAAAATTATTTTGTATGAGTTTGCATCACAGATATTTCCTACAATTATTGGTTCGTATGTGCTCTCTATGGAACTATTGGCATAAATACATAAAAATTTGGGAGTTTCAGAAAAAATGAGCCCTCCTTCAACACATAAATATGCTGGTTCAAATTTCAGAGACAAGGAGTGAACATCACTGAGACTCAGTCTTTAGTACATGATGATACATAGTGTTTGAAACCATTCCTCTACATTTTGCAGAGAATTACAGTCTGAACAAATTCTGACTCTGGGGAAAAAAGAATATTCCAAGGCAATATCCATCAACTGTTTTGTTATGAAATATGAGTCAGTTGAAATTGGAAATTGAAAAAGGCAGTGTTTTTTTCTTAATGAGATCACAGCAGAAACAAACATTTGCATTCATAATTGTGTTGAATTCTGTAAAATGAAAAAGCTCCACATAGGAAAATGAGAAATTAAGGTATAAAATACCAGAATTGTATTAAAAAATCTATGATGCCTGTAGCATCACTTTCCATATTGTGGAATATATATGCTTTTTCAAGCCAGAAGCTATACTGCTGCATTTAATGTATGCTAGTTTAAATATTTGACATTATTACCTTGCTTAGAAAAATTTCATAAGGCATTATGATAAAGCAAGTCAAACCTTTCAGCAAAGTAAAATATTCAAATAATGTGATCTTTAAAGAAGTTAGCAGAAAACCAAAAGCTTATTGCTCTGAATCTGTTCTTGGGGAATAATTTAAATGACTAACCATTTTAAAGTTGCATATTTTTTTTAAGGTAACAAACTGAAATAAAGCAGAGGGATTATTTTTAATTAGAGATGTCTTTTCAGCTATATTTCTTTCCATTTGCACATTAAAATGGAACACATTGCTACTACTCTGTAGATTTTTATATTCCTTTTATACAGCGTTTCCATTTTGTTTCTCTAATTTGCAAATTGCCATTTTTTTCAGTGAAAATAAATTATATGTGTAATTTTGCCATTGACAAAATTGTTTACTCTTATTGATTAATCACTCTCCTGGTTTTGTCTATTATCTTAAACCACAAATCCACAAAGATGTAGAGTTGTATTTGATTCCGCATTTTCCAACTTGAAATCCTTTTGCATTTGTAATGAAAAAACTCTGGCCATTTATTTCCATAAGGCTGATCCAGTAATCCATCTCTACCCTAGAAAACATTAAAAGTACACTTTCAAGTGCTTTGGTGATGAGGGTTGCTTATTTATTAGCTGAATTTGGGCCTGAAACATGCTACATCTGACAACAAATTAACAGGGAGGAATAAGATTCTGTCAAGGATTGACAGAATAGAGACTTCCTCTATTTGTTCAAACAAACAGATAACTTTGCTTAAATTTAATGTGAGTTTTGCCATTATCTGCAATGGGACCAGACTTCAACCATTATTTTTCATTTCATTGTACATTATTCTAAATTATATACAGCCACAGTGTTAAAAATTGTAACTTAATTTGCTTTCTATGAAGCAGACTCTGAATAAAACCAAAGAGCTG
>WAAG01030456.1:30025-41173 GCA_013390105.1 Tichodroma muraria
CCTCCCGCAGAGCGCACGGGTGAGTGCGGGCGGGCGGGCGGCGCGGCGCGGCCGAGGGGAGCCGCGGGAGGGGCCCCGCTCCGCCCCGCTGCCGCCGCACGCCCCGCTACAGGCAAAGCGCCGCGTCCCGGGGCGCGGGGCCGGCACCGCTCCGGCGGGGACAGCGAGCTCAGGGCCGCCTGTCTTAGACGTCCAGGGAAGATAGCAGGAACGCGAGTGCATCTCTCGCCGGGCGCTTTCTCAGCAGGCCTTTCTGCCCGAGCGGAGGGGACAGCCATGTCTCCTTCCTTGAAAATGGTTCTTCTTTCCTGGCCGTAGCGGCGCTGAGGAAAAGGTAGAGCCCGCCCGCTAAATCCAGAGATGCTGCAGAGTGAGGAACCCGCAGCACTTTGGACAGGAGACCTTTGCGAACTTTCTGGTGCTTATAATAAAACGCCGAGTTTAGAGGCACGCGGCACCTCTGACTTAGCCCTGTGGTCTCTTCCGAAGAGGAACTGCTGCCTGTGCTCTGCGTTCCCGCCCTTCTCACTTTCGTTTTTTAACTCCCTGGTAATCTTACATTGACTCGTCCTTCTCTGTTGATGTCACGGCTCTGTTCTGGAGCTATCTTGCGTCATGGATGCTCGTGGTGTCTCACTTTCCCCCTTTCTTTGCCTCCATTCACTTACAGTACGTTTTGCACTGCACAGGACTCCCACGCTAATTGCAAGATAATTTTAGAATTTGGTATAGAAACAAATGTTTACGAGCTGTCCCATTTATTAATAAGCAGTGCATCCTGTGCTGAAAAAGTGCATTGCTTCCCCTAGCTATGTGTGAACTTAAGTGGAGAGGCGTCTTGCTTACAAAAGAGGATTCAACAGTAACTATGAAATGTATGAGCTCTTAAATTTCTAGGTGGAAACTGTGTAGCACTAGGCTTACCTTCCATGTTCTTGCCATCCACAAGCACATTCTTGCTGATACAAATTCTCTCCAATAAAGACAAACATTAGACAATTGATAACTATAAGAGTTTTTTAAAAATGCTCACCAACCAATGAACAACATGGAGAAAAAATCCCAAAACTTTTACTAAACTTGGTACACTCTTCATCTTCTCTCAGGAGACAGAGGCAGACTGACGCATGCCCATTGCATGCCTCCTTATCTTTTGAAGATAAGAAATACTTTAAAAAGCTAACAGGCACAGCTGAAGATGTAGTTACTTCTTACTATTTCAGCATTGGCTTTCGTATTTCTCTTTCTCAGATGTTATTCATACTAATTCCAAGAGCATCTGTTGTAATTAAAGAAAAAAGGCCAGCTTTAATAAAAGAGCCACGAGAAAAAGGGAGCAATTGCTATTTTTGGATAGTCTTTAAGGACATGGCAGCATCTCCGTAGAGCTTCTTGTAAAACTTTACCAGCACAGTATGTTAATAAATTGCTGAGTGTCATGCTAGGCCATTTGAACTTAGAAATAATAACTGTTTATTCAGTAGTTGCCTATTTTCTTCAAAATAAGTTCCTTCATATACTTTTAAAATGCCCCTAAGTAGAAATATTTATTGGTTTAGAAGCTACTTGTTGGATCTCAGTAACCATGACATTTAAAATTAAAAAAATATAAAGCAAAAAGGATCGGGGAGAGGGAAATAGTGACTAGACTTTAAGTACTTACCATCTTGATTTCCCAACAGTCTTGAAGCCCAGGGACTGTAAAGTAGAATGTTGTAATCTGGATTGTGCTGGACACATTGCACCAGAACTCTTGTGTATTTTCCAGCCATGACAGAAATAACCTCAGGCACTATTTCCCAGTGGAGGCAGTGGGGCGAGGCCCTTAGCTCCATGGTTTGATTTCTTAGGAAGAAAGCTAGCACTTAGGAAGCACTAGCACTCGCATCTTGCCACTTTTCAAGGAAGCAGGGTCTTTGATCTCACTTAATCGATATAATAAATGCATGTATTTTTTCATTTGTAGCTAATATATGATAGTTTTGCCCAGTATCTGGTAACAGAGAAGGGATATGACGAAGACTTGCTGACTCTAGCTCCAGACAGCTTAGACTTCTGGTGAGTACATTGAAAATTATGTCATTCCTTTATGCTGTAACTTTTACAAAGCTCAGAAAACAGCATCATTTATTAGGCAGTTGATGTTCTGATTGTCAAGTCCAATGGATAAATCCAAAATTTTTAGTTTTAGTTGTTCTAAGAAGTATTTGTCATAAAATACTTCTAACATGGTATATTGCAAGGAGGTAACTGAGCATCCAAGCTTGCTTTGTCTGTGCTTCCAGCTGTCTGGACACAAGCCTTTTAGTCTCACTCTCTTATTTATTTATCGTCTTTGTCTTCTACATTCTATTCAACAGTAGCCATCAGATTTTAGTCATTTTTATCTCAACAGATGTTGTTTTGTTTGTAAAAGGCAGATTAATCCCAACAGCCTTCTGAGAAACTGCAGAAAGTTGACGTGCCAGAAGGCAGCCTTTGGGTGGCACATCAAGCACAACGCCGTGATGCAAAAGATGCAAACCAAAAAAGATGCAAACCCAAGTTCCTGCTCTGAACTCAGTGGTCTCTGAACAGGAACTTGAACTTGAATCTTGATCTTTTTAACTTCATAAGGTTATTTTCTAGGCCGTGGGGGAGGAGACATGAAGACCAGGTTATCACTAGATATTTTTAGGAGAAACACATGGATTTATTTTTTTTATAATGTGTGGGTTCTTGTGTAACGGTTTTTACAATTCAGTATTTGACTGGACATTTGCCAGTGAGATTGATTTCAACTTCCATGAGACAAGCAATGTATCTATTTATCATAATTTGAGGCCTATGATGCAAGAAATCCTCTGTTCAGCTTCAGATATCTTGGGTTTGGTCTCCTATTGAAGCAGGAGGTTCATTAACATGGGCCTGCAAGTCTACAGTGCTGGTAATAAGTGTGTCATTGCTTCTTGCCCGGGAGTCATTCATGAAAGGTTGGCATCTGCTTGCTGTCTTCATGGGATATATTCTTTCCTTTGGGTGCCTCATAGAGGATGAAGGTGTTATTACTTCCTCGGTCTCATTTATTCATTTGTATTCTAACCACTGAATTCTGAATTAATTTTTCAAAGAACCTAAGCAAATGTAGATTCAATTATCTGGAGGATAAAGATTTATTAGGGAGAATTAGAAACTCTTGCCAAGTGTCTCCAGTGCTGTCATCTCTTCCCCTTGTTAGTGCTGGCTAACATGACAATGCTTCTGCCTCATGTGTTCTTAGCTTATTGAGTTGCCTCATTTAGAATGATGTTCTACCCCTCTTTTCTGTAGTAACTTGTGTAATCAGTCAAGTAATAACTAGAGGAGTTGCCAGAAAAAAAAAAATCAATTCTTTAATAGAAGTGACTTCAATGTCACATTTCTTAGTTTTATATGTTTGGACCTTAAACCTCCAACCAATCTATGTAACAGTCCTTAAATTTACTAGACGTGGAACTGGGTTTATTTAGTAGGATTTTGCTATGTAAAGAAAATCCAGTCCTCATTGTGATAATATGCACTTTCTTATAGAGAGCATTGTTCAAACATGCAAGTGTTTGAAGGGTTGTGACTTGTTTGGTTTTCTATAGCATCATAGCTACAGAAGCACCGTAGCTTCTGTTACTGCATATAACTGATAGATAAGAAGACAGTCCTCTGAAAGCATTAATTTTTTGTTTCTTCCTTAAAATTAATTTATTCTTAGTTGCAAAGGCTTGGTGTTGGACATTGAAGAGGGAAACTTCCTGAAACTTGCACAAGATGGAACAGTTTTAAGGTAATGTTGACAATAAGTCTGTCTTGTTAAATATAAGTTGTATTGTTGAATACACTAACATTTTATCCCCTTCCTAAATGCGCTCTCTCAATTTTATAAATATTTAAAACACTTATTTCAGCATGCATTCATTTATTAGATGTCAAAGTTTAAATACTCTTTGGTAATGTGGTGCTCAGATTCTCTTAATGTTTTACACATGGAATCTTTTGGTAATGTTTTGATGTTAGCTGGTAGTAAATAATATCTCATTTTTAATAAAAGCTGAGTCTCTGAGGACAGATTGATCTTGAAAGTGAATTCATTTTTTGGTGGTTACCAGTGTACTCTTTGTGCAGTTCTGCTAAAAGCCAGGTAAGGTCTTCCTTTGGATTGAAGTAACCTGGCTTGGGAGGCAGTGTTAGTGACTAATACTAATGACTGGAATGACTGTTATCTTTGTGCCATAGACATTCAAAATTCTTCAAGTTTACAACATATAATTTAAATAGCCTGAGATAAATTAGCCACAGAAACCTATACATTCACTTTTGGAATTCTGGGGGGGTTCCGCTTAAAGGCTGTTCTGCTTTCAGTCATCGCTTTTAGAATTCTGGGGGGTTTCCTCTTGAAAGCTGTTTGGCTTTCAGACATCACTTTAAGTAAATCCTTAGTTCTTTTTTCCCCTTTTTTTTTTTTTTTTTTTTAATATAGAAGACTACTATTTTGAATCAAAAATCTGAAAAGTAAATGTATCTAAAGTATATCAATCCTAGTCCCATTTCTCCCTTATTTTGTTCCAGAATGAAAATCTGTGTAATTTAGAATGCAAGACAGACTCTACTTTTTGGGTTTTTTCCCTGATAGCATGTGGGACAAGGTGCTTGAAGATGCTAAGGAAAGTCAGATCTCATTAAAAGAAGAAAGAAATACTTTTGAGTCATTGCTGTGTATCCCAAAATTCATTTAATAGCATGAATTTTGGAGTACATTAAAGGGAAGGGTAACCTCTCCTGGCATTGCCTTCATTTGCTTCAAAATGGGACCCAATTTGATAGTTCAGGTAGTTAATTTTTAATGCCTTAAAAAGGCTTGTGTGTATTTATGTATCAAAAAGCTGCCTGCAGGCCTCAAACTAGCACTTTTCCATAGTTCTGCCCTGCATTCTGTGAATGTTACCAGGCTTCAGAGTGATGTATAGGCTTTCTGCACTGTGCTTTATTGTGCAGTGTATATTGATAGCTCAAGTATAGCGAGTGTCCTCACACAATTGAAAACATTCGAGCAATACAGAGTGATTGTGTTAGCAGGTGAGGCACAGTAGCTGTGCCCCCAGCCAACCGAACCTTTGTGTAGTAAGGCCTTTATCGAGAACTGGAATGTATATGATAAAAGCTTAGTAGGTCCTAGGAAACTTCTAAGCTATAAAGAGAGTCAATTTTGATCAGCTTGCACGCACTGTAATTCAGTTGCAGTGTGTTACTTTGCACAAGCAGTAGTTGGGATGTTTTCAACTCTTTTCTGTTTTGTTTTGGTTTTCTATATACAATGCATCGAACAGGGCAAGCCACGGTACAAAGAGCATGACATTCGAAGAGATCATGGAGATCTATGGAAGGAAGGAGTGGAAGTATTTTAATACAGTCAGTGGAATGGTTTCACGCACAGGTAGCTATACTTTAGTGTGTCCTTTTCTTTGAAATTCCTCTGGTCCCTTCAGTGCCTTATACTGTTAGTTCTTAACACAAATTTGTAAAAATTCTTGAACTGGGAATTACTGGAACAGGTAAATATATTGGGGAAGACTTGGTTTTTATGTGTTTTTAACTTCTTGTACTGGAATTCACCTTAAATTTATTTTGTGGTACTTATTTTATGGTAAGACAAATGAGCTGACATTATGGGCATGTTTTGGTTATAGTGGTGAGCACACTGTCTCTTGATGAAGTAGACTGATACAACCAGTATCATGATTTAACCTGAGCCAGCAACTGAGGACCATGCAGCTTCTCATTTACTCCTGCCCTGCCCAGGCCCAGTGGGCAGGAGAATCAGAAAGAATGGTAAATCTCATGGGTTGAGAACAATTTATAATGGAAATCAAATGTTATAATAATAAATATACTAATAATACTACTAATAATTATTGTAATAAAAAGAAGATAGAGCCTCAGAACCCAAGAGGAGTAAGTGATACACAATACAGTTGCTCAATACCTGCTGACTGATAGCCTATCTCATTTAGGGCAAATCTTAAATTTTTCTGAATTGTTGACTTATTGCTACCAGTCCTGTTTCTGGAGGTCTAGGTGCAGGTGCAGGTGCAGAGACAAAGCAGGTCTAGAAACAAGACTTCTCCCCTTGCATTTGAAGTTCCTGTGTTTAACATAGGAGTCACTTTGAAGGAGCTGTGGCTAGGTTTGCATTCTTGCTCTGTGTTTCCTCTCTGTTTTACCTTGATCTTGGCCGTTGAGAGTAACACACAGGAAGTGCTCACTTAAGGTGCGTTTTGTTATTGTAATGGAGATACTTCCCTTGAGGTTTTGCTGACTGTAAATGCAATGCTTATTTTAAACTGCAGGTAATCTTTTGCAAAACAGAGGAAGAGAGAGTTTTCCTTTGGTCATATAGGAAATGTGCTTTTCTTTTTTGCTGAAACATGTCCTTGGTCTCTGTTGTGAATGTTAATCCCCATTTTGCTGACTTGTTCTTGAATATACCTAAGAGACAGCACAGACAAGATCATGAAAAAAAATATAATCTGGTTAAGTCATTTCACTCCTTGAAGAGAGTTGTTGAGCATGACCATATCATGTATCCCATGGCAGGATACTTGCACCCTCCTGATACAGTTCTGTTTTGGAGGCTTGAGCACGCTTCCCCTTGGGCCGAGGCGCTGTCCGCAGCACGCGTGTGCAGAGGATGTGACTGTGTCAGACCTGTCCAAATGTCGCTGGGCTTCTTCAACACTTTTCTTGTGTTTTCACTGCTAGGGAAATAGATGTTTTGGAAGGGTTGAAAGATTCTGTCCTGAATTAAAACTCATGGTTCTCCCCTTTTTCTTTCACCTGGGCTTTTAGAATCTTAAAATGTCTTATCAAAATCTCCCTGGCTTCATGTAGATAAACAACTTTTAGTTGCCAGTTATGACAATCAGAAGTTAGCCTTTGTTAGCAAAGATTGGGAAACAGATAATGCTTATTACCAGCAAAATCCAATTAGGACCTTATATTATTATTTAAATGTAATTTTTATTTGTGATTAAAGCATACAATACAGGGGTGTTTAAACTATATTTTTAAAATTATTTTTTCCAGCTAAATACTATTTGTATGATAATTATTTTGACCTGCCAGGAGCTCTCCTGTGTGCAAGAGTTGTGGACAGCTTAGATCAGGTAAGAATTGGATTGTTTGAAAATTATGTATTGCGTTACCTTTTTTCCCACACCACATCTCTTGCATGCATTATTAAATGCATATAAATTGGGTATTGAACAGCATCAAGGTCTTTTTCTCATTTGGACTATTCCATGTTGGACTTACTGTATTTAAATTGTCTCTGGAGATAATTGTGAGCTACATGGCATGTTCAAAATAAAAGTACTTCCACCAGAGGGCACAAATAACTAGGATACTAATGGAAATGTGCTGTTTCCTCAAGTAGTATGCAGAATGTAGTTCCTAAAATCTCTTTTAATTATACTTGAATGTACTTGAAATAAATATAAGTGTTCTGAATTAGACGAGTTGCTAATTTACAAGTTGTTAAAGAGTGAATGAAGCTTCATTTCATCCTTTTTTAAGCTTGTTTTTATCCTAAGTGTATTGATCTGTGTGCACTAATACAGATACACCTCTGGCATAGTATGTTTTAAACTTTTTTCCTCTGCTAAAAAGTAAATTAAATTCTTAAAGTATAAATATAATTGCCTGAACCTTTTTCAGTGCTTTTTAGATAGATAGAATGTCCTAAATTCTACCTTTGAAATTTGGTGATAATTGTTTTGTTGTTTAAAAGAAGGTTTGAATGTTTAACTTGCATGCAACTAGAGGCAGGAGAGGGTCCTTCTCATAGAGTAACTGTGTTGGTGTCAAAAGAGTACTGGGGTAGTCTTCTGCCCAGAGGTACCAAAGCACTGCAGGCCTGAAAATTGTCAATACTTAACCTTGTCTGCAGAGTGAAAGTCTGAGCTGTGAGATGATTATCTGGGGTCTCTTTGGATATTAGATGGCTTGGTGCTTTAGCCTTCACTCCAAAATAGCATGCTGAGCAGATTGCTGCCTAAGTCTTAAGTGCTGCACGAGGAGTTAACTAAAACTAGCTTATCAGGGAAGCATGGAGGACAGGTGCTCGGTAAGGCTCTTAATTTTCTGCCTTATTAATCTCCTTCCCCTAAGCTGTTCACAGCTTAGAAACCTTTTGCAGTTGTGACACCTGTATTGTGTTTGCTTTATATTTAATTTAAACTCACCACAAATTACTACTTATTAAGAGAGAAAGCACATCATAGCATGTGTTTAATAAGCTTTCACATTCAGTTACTAGTTCGCAGGCTGGAGCACTGACCTGGGATCAGTGCCATCTTCAGCCAGAGGGAATTAAACTCGTGCCGTTTCTCTGGAGAGCCATGAGAAGTGGGTCATGCACCCTCTTTATCTCCTAGCAGTTCTCAAGTATTTTACTGGATGTCAGCCCTGTTTCAACAGGAGGGCTACAGTAATCCCCTGGAAGGTTAGCATCAGCCACATGAGAAAGATGCAAGGCAGGAGTTGGTCAGTGTCTCCAGCCCAGAATTCATGCCTGCAAAATGCTGTGTCCTAAGAATTAGAAACCATCACATTTTCTTCTTCCACATTTCTAAAAAAGTAGAGTCTTCTGTGTTCTGTTCTGTGAGCCTGCTTACAAAGTACTATTTTCTCAGCATTTCCAGACAACATTCTAGGTTCAGGAAAGCTTTCTATTGGAAACAGATGCGAGAACTACTAAATTTGGATTCAAAATGTGTTTAGACATGAGTTGGATGCTGGACTACACTGCGCTGTTAAAAATGTATCTGTTTTTGCTGCGTCCAGAGCCAGAACTCTTATGTGTTTTCAGACAAAGCATGGGAGCTTCTTAGTGTTTTTGTTCTTCACATTGATGAGCTAAACAAAACACTGCTTTGTGTTGATGGTTCAGCTAATAAAATCACATTTTCTAATCACACCAAAATCATGGTGGATTGCATAGCCATGCATACAGTTTTCTCTCTGCTTTCTGGAATTGGTCAGTTTTCCTTTACTTCTCGTATGCAATAGCTGAAGATTTGCAAGAAGTAGTTTAAGTTATTTTAATTTTTCTCTGAGTTCAAATGTTTTAAAGAATGTACCCAGTTTTAAATTAGTATCCATCTGTCCTCAAAACAGCACTCTGAGGAACTTTTGGTTCAGTTCACTGATACTTTTTTTTTTTTAAGAGAAACAAGCAAAAAAACCCAAAGCTCCAAACTAAGGACTAAGTCAGCCACATGGAGTGTGAGTGGAGAAGACAGTTGAATCTGTCTGTCTTGAGAGCAGCACTAGCTTAGGCTACTTGCATTGCCAGTAGACAGATGGTCCCTAGTATCTCCTGTACATAGCTTTGAATAATTACCCTTGGTTAGCATCCTCGGCTAGCTGAAACTGACATATGAAACCTTCTCTCTTTATTAGCTCTTTCATGTATGTCTGTGGCAGTTTGCTATAGGAATGGATTAAAAAAACCTTCTGAATGTCACAGCACTGTCTTTCCTGCTCTTAACCTGTAGAGCTGATGGATTATAAGCAAACTGTGCGTGTCAGTTTTGCACAAAAGACCTTGTTTGTGTGACTTGCTGATTGTGAAAGTAAAGGCAGACTGTTCTCTGGAAGCTTCCATGGCATGTTTGGCCTGAAATAGCAGTTTACTTCATTATATATAAGCTACATGTTTTTGGTTTTTGTTTGGCAGTGATAAGGGTTTGGGTTTGGAGTTTTTTTCCGTTTGTGAATGTTTCCCTCTCTACAAAATGCTTTATGCTTACAAAATGGCTCATTATTCAATGAGCCATTTTGTAAGCATATCAATACATGGTATCAGTGCAGCAATCAGATACAAGCAATCAGTGCAGGTATCAATACACAGAGGGCAGCAGTGCCCTGAAACTGTTAGCAGTTGCCCTGAAATTTATCCTTATGTGGATGTGGAAGGCCTGTAACAGCATTACAGAAATACTTTCCATGACACATAGAGACTATACCACCTGCTTTACTGCTGCCAAGTTACTGTGTAGGAGGTACTGAGCACCTCTTACGGGCTCTGTAGCTAATCCTCTGCTTTGTAATACTGGCTAGCTGTGTAACTGCATCTGTTTCATTCATCACTACTAAAATTTGTGGTGTTTGAGAGTGCTGTGGGGCTCAGCTGGTTAAGGTTTTCCTCTCCCATGTGAGACACTAAAGGGGAAGCTGAGGTCAGCTGGAGCTCTGCTATGCCTGGGAAGCTTTCTAGGCTTCCATATAATAATGGTGAGAGACTGTTCACAATCATGGGTCACCTTCCCCTGTCCTGCCAGAGCTGGGGTTTGACAGTCTTCAGAGCACAATGCCATGAAATGCTGCTCAGCCAGGCTTCTGGATGAGTACTTTATACCTTGTTGGGGTTAGAGCTCTTGGCAGAAGGGCATTACCTCTAAATTATAGTGAAGGGATTTTCCAGTTCTTAAGGTGGAAGGTGATATGAATGCCAGGCTGTGGATAACATCAACATGCTAATTAAGTTCAGTATCTGCAGCCCTAGACACTTCTTTTTACCAAATGTCAGTGGGATGGGACGCTCATTCTGGAAGTTACTGTTCTATCTGATGCCCCTTTTTGCTGTGATGTTTTAGAGTTCCTCACAAATATTAAGCATTTCTCCTTTTCTCTTCCTCCTCCCATCATAACCCTCTAAGAGGGACATAATTTGTCTGAAGTTGCCCAGAGTTAATCTGGGTGCTACTGAATCCTGATGTCCTGAATCCTACTGTCTTAAGATTGTCTTACTCCATATAATTTTGTTAATTCATGGCATTTCTGTCACTGTTTCAATATGAAAGCTTGTAATAGCTGATACTTGATATAATGACTAGGCTCCTTTTGACACTTACAGCATGATGGTCAGAAAAAATATGACTTCTGGAAGGACATGGTGGCTGCTATCCAACATAATTATAAAATAACAGCTTTTAAAGGTAAGTGGATTCACTGAAGACACACTATAACAGCTGAAAATATTACATGTGTTTGCCAGAGCAAATATATTTGCAAGTACACTGTAGGCTACTCAGCACAGCTTTTAGTTTTCAAGTTTATAAATAGTTGTACAGTAAACAC
>WAAG01030461.1:14211-29454 GCA_013390105.1 Tichodroma muraria
TTAATAGATTCCTCTCTCCACCCCTCGGTCTCATCAGGGTTAAATCAGTCCAGAGTAAACTCCACTCAGGAAGCCATCCCCGCCCAGTTTGAGCAGCATGATCTCTCGTAGCTCCAGGACAGCCCTGAGGAGCTCTCCCAGTGGCCATGCTGCTGGGGAGGGCAGCTCAGATTCCATTGGCCAGATATCAGCGGCCGTGGCTTGGCCCCGCGATCTTTTTCCCCCTCCCGGCCGCGTCCATAGCCGGCCTGGCCCCCGGCAGGCCTCGGGGCCGCGGGGCAGCGGGCCGGCAGCGCTTGTTACCTCTGCTCCAGCCGGAAACCAAGAGAGAGCTGGTTCCTGCGTTTGCATTTAAAAGGTGTATTCGCAAAGGCGTACCCACGCTTTCATTGGTTTTATCAAGTGTCAGTAATATACATTGGCCAGTCACGGCCAAACTACTACACTGTTCTACTCAGCGAGAGGTATACAAAACAACAGTCAGTCCCCAAACTCCAAGCTGCCCTTGAAAGTTTTGACTGCTCTAGGTAGGGTTTTTTTGATGAGATAAAAAGCAACTGGATTTTTTTTCTTGTGTTCTATTTTAATTTCTCCTGCATTGTCCATTATCGTCTTTAGCGCATCTATCTGTACTACCCCACCTCTGTTTAGTTACTGACCACTTGGTGTCATCCTCATTCATCGTCATAAAATGTTGCTCTTGTGGTTTCTGAGTCTCCCTTCCCACCAGGTTCAGCAAACCCTTCCCACTGGGGAAAAATGGAATTACAGGAAGTTTCTAACAAATGCCATGGAACATTATTGAGCTTGAAGAGGGAAAGGTATTTTCCACTCCATTTTGATAGGCAAAAGCACTGTAGATACTTTCATGGGTAAATGCATTTAAATTAATATGATACATCCAGCTCTATCCCAAGAAATATTTACAATTTCTAATAAACAATTACTTGCTCCTGAATCAGGTGATTCACCTTAAAAATTTAGCTTTCTATGAGAATGAAAAATTAGGATTATGTGCCAGTTTTCAGACTGAGTCAGAAGGAAAGTAGGTATCTCAAAATACCTTATGCAACTTAATAACATATTAGCTAAAACTTGGGTTTCCAGATCAGACCTGTCTTTTCACAATACTGGTCCTCTGCTAGATCTAGCTTTAACAGATGAAATTTGGAAGGAGAATTTCACTCTTTGTTCCCATCCTGGAACACACATTGTAAGACGCATAGTAACACCAATATCCTTTAATCATTTAGGCACTGCTATTTGTGGGCTTGTATCTCTTCAAATTATGTGTGGATTTGATAGTCCTGTTTTTTCAGCTGGAGACATTGCAATAAAACTTAATCTTCACCTGTTAACAACAGAACTGTATTTATGGCCCAAGCCTTTTAACTTCCACTGGTACAAATTCTTACTCCCTGTCATTTCCTGCCTACAGTAATACAAATGTGTTACTTTAAAGAAATTGTTTCTTTAACAAATGTCATTTTTTATGAAATTGCTAAAAGTACTTCTACATTTTAATTATTTCAAATTTGTATCTACATGCATTGCCAGGTAGTTGAGACAGTTACAACAGTTAATTTTTATACTGAAGAAAAATAACTTCTCTTTCTGTTTCACTTTTCAATTTCATACATTTGAGAGAAGAAAATAACAGAAGTTTTCTCCAAATCCCTCACGCTTCTGAAAATAAACAATTTTGGATGACATTTCAACTTACAAAAGAAGTTACAAAATTGATGGACATTCTTGCAGTTATTGCCAGCTTTTCTGGTAGAAAAATAAAAAAAAAAGAAAGAATTTTTGCACAGACTCTGTATTTTTGTCTCTATTTAGATTATAGTGGGTGTACAATAATAATAAATCACAGTGATAAAAAGACATGAGTAGAGCACAGCAATAAAATAAGGACAACATAAGCAATTTTTAAATCACAATTTTTAAAATGGCCCTGAATTAAAATGTGGGTTTCTGTTACTGTATTGAACATATCTGCTCATGTTTAATTAACAGTAAAATGCAATCTGATAGTTTTACATTATAAAAAAATATTGATCCATACCAATACCTCTGATCTTCTACTGATGGGGTTGTATTCCCTAGCTATTCTCCTTAGACATACCCACTCAAGTTAGCAGGACTAATGTATGTGTACTGTCATTTCCCCAAGATGTTGTGTTACAATTATGGCAAATTAATATATTTGTGAAAATAACTCTGTAAGTTCCACAACAGAAGATACATTCCTATAGTGAATGTCTTCTCAACCTCATGAATATCTTTGGCAGTAAGGCAGCAGCAGAAGTGCTTTTCTGCATGATTAGCTTCTCAGTTATTTCAAAAAGTTAAATAAAACCAGCTCCATTGGCTCTGGGCTCCAACTATACCTTCCTGGGCATCAGGTAAGCTTGCTTTGGTTTAAATAACCCTGCATCTCTCTTTAGGTTCTGTCCAATATAAAACCGGCAGATCAGAGCCCATTGGTAGATAGGAAAATTCACAATATTATAAAATACATTGGGCAAAACACAGTAGGCAGAGCTGGGATGGTCATAGGGTGGATTTGTTATGGCTGGAAAGGGCATGGGTGTAACAGAAAGCAGCATGTGAAGGAGGCCGTGCAAACTGCAGGTTCCTCCTTATTGTGAATAATCACCACAATTTCCGTCTTACAACAATGAAGGGACGGACAGAGGCAATGGCTCCCACCTTCTCCAAGCACCTACAACCCTATCCCCAGCCCTGCCCCAGACACCCCTTCCTGCCAAAGAGCTCAAACAAAGAGCCACAAAAGCCACTTGAGACACTTGCCCCTAACCCTCTCTGATCCCTTCCTTTAGGCTTATCCTGTACTTATTCTTCAGCATATATTTAATAATGTACAGAACACTGAATTTGTTACAAAATAATTACAAAGGCTTATTATACTTCCCTCTGTCTTTAACATTTTTAAAAAACTGGGTGCACATCTGCTTGTAAGAATAGCTCAAGAATTTCAAAAGATGTATCAAATGCTCCTTATATACTTTACTGCCTATTACTGTCACACAGATAGTACCTTTCATAAGATGGCCACAAAGTACTTGCTGAAAGGAGGAAGAATTCTATACTCATGGTTAAAAGAAGAACAGTTTCAATTTCCTTCCTGTGTGTTTTGTTCTGGTGTATCAGCAAGGTAAAATTTACAGTGTACAACTGCAACAATAGACCATGAACTTTGCTTCAGTAAAAGCACTAGAATGTAAAGCTCAGAATGACAGCAGGAGCTAATATAAAGCGTGTTCACAGGTAAGATATGGCATCAAAACATTTGTGAGCCTCAGGAAATTGCAATTGACAAAAATTACAGTGAAAGCCCCATAGAATTATCACAACTGTACGTAGTCATAAATAACAGCTCATGAAGCAGAGCTTATTATATAAGCAAACATTATTATTAATACATAGGATTACACAGTATCATACACTGCCAGAATTACAAAGTACCTTCTTTGGCTCAAGGATATGCAGCCAAACTTCATGGATCATGTGGAGTTCTGGATTTGCTGCGCATGGAAAGCCAACACAGATGGAAACAGTCAGAACACGCCAGTAAATCAGGGCACCCATCTTGTTATCAACCCTGGTTGGAATTCCTGCATATCCATCATAAACTAGATTACTATGCAAACAAATAGGCTACCACAAAAAAGCGGGAAGTCTAGCATATATACTAAAAGATGACTTAAGGGTATACATACTGAAAGCAAACATCATGAGTGTTAAGAAAATGACAGAAATTACTTAGCTGCTAATCAAACATATTCGCTAAATAATAGACTCGTCCATCTGCTGCAAAGCCCATTAACAGAGGAAATTAATGGAGAAGAATGGAAAGTATTCAGTCTAAAACACTAAAGGGGAAAATCTATAATCTTTGTTGCAGGCAAATGCTACCCATTCTGATTTTAAAACTGCTGAAACAGTCATTTATATGTAATGAAAAAAAAAATAGAAAAAATAAGGAAGTAGAATGTGGTGCATTGTTCATGTCATGTTGTCTATTATTAAAAAGTAAAAGCTATACCAAAATTGTTAGATAATTTGGAAGCCCCTCTTCATTAGGTGTATTCATTAGGTGTACCCATCACTACTTGATTAAACATGTCATTCTTGATTAAACAAGTTCTGAATTGTGAATTATACAAAACTCCATTGATTTTATTTCTCAAATATGCTTCTAGGCAATGCATCCTTTTTACCTCACTTGTTTGCCTTTATAGCCTCTAATTACTTCACACCAAGTAGGAAACAGATATCTTTGTCTTTGACATTACAAGTCATATTTTATATATATATANTGTGCTGAATTATTATCTAAAGAGCACTGGGAGAACTTTGCAGCAGCAGGTATTAAGCAGATATAGACCAGCAGAGCTCCCCACCATGATTCTGCTCAGTTGAACCTCTCTTCATGTGTGCTTAAAATAGACTCAAAAATCTGAAAACACATACTGAATGCTTTCCTTAAATGTGACTCCACTTTTGATCCCATTGAAGTGGAAGCTTATCTGATCTTTCTGAATCTGCATAACAAGTTTCCTCATTAAGCTTCCAGCTCTGAAAACATCATCAGTGTTATCATTAGGAGCACAGCTTTTCTCACAGTACTTAGGAACTTGCTTTGCTAAAATCAGGAAGGGAGGTACTATGAAAATGGAAAATAACACAAAATAGGGAAAGTGACTCACAATATATTGAGTTCTTAAAAGGTCTTAGATAAAATGATGATAATAATAATAACCTTCACTTTCCAACAACAGAACCAAACCTTTTATTTAGCCTTAGACTGAGGCTTAAGAACTGAATTTATTTCATGTCAGCTGGCTTCTGAGTCACTGAAACATGCTTCATCTGCTCTAATATGTACTGCCTGATGACTTTGCTATGCTACAGAAACATATATCTCCCTGTAGAATTTTCCAGAGCTATTAAAGTAAAAATATTAGTCAAAGGAGACTTTAGTCTTCCTTTTTTTTTGTTTTTCCTCATATGCTGCAATGGACATCTCTTTTGAACTTGAGTGGTGTGAGTTAAAGGCTACTTATTGTCTTGCTTTCATGGACAACTGTGTTAGAAAGATCAATCAATAGTGTCTTTTGACAGATATGTTAGCAAGGTTAAAGACACAAAGAGAGCAGGTAGCTAGATATCACAAAAATATAGGTAAATACAGAAGTTTCAAATACATCATTTCATAAAAGGCTGGTTTTTCATTTGGTTTTGGTTTGGTTTGGTTTTTCTTAACTAGTCACTTGAAGTACTTTGTTGGAGTGTTACAAGATTTCCTGTGGTGCTTATTCTAACCAAAATGGAGCTCTCTCACATGAAAACCCAATGTGCAGATCTTGAGAAAATCTGGATCAATCTGTTATGGGAAATAGCCAATGTACTGAAGCCAGAACCTGAGGAGAATGCTCTCTCTTCTGTCACTGCTGCAACTTGTATCTGTGCCTCCACAATGAGGCAAGACCCAGGCAGCCAGTCTTGGATCAGTAGTTTCCAAGACAGCTTTTCTCAGATCTCCTCCAGAAGAGACTTTACTCCTTATCTACCATGTAATTTGTTCTTTCAAACACCACAATGACTTAAATTTCACAAATTATTAAGGAGTTCAGAAATCCTTTTTGTTTGGTTGGGGTTTTTTTCTGAGTAATTGCAACTTACTACTCTTATGAAATCTTAAATAGATATCATATCATTTAAGCACAAGCACAACTTCAAGCACAAGCCATTGCCTGGGTCTAAAGGAACTACTGGAAGATATAAATACCTATGTGAGTTCCCTGAGGATTCACTGCAGGAGTTGTGACTTCATATCTGGAAGTACATAGAGATTGCCTTCACAGCTGGCAAGGCTAAATCCACAGCTGCTTAGACACAGTCAGGAGGTAACAGGAGGTACAAGGATACATATTTGAACTCCTATCCTTCTCTCTCAGAAGGGGTCCTGACTCAAAACCAGATACCATGTGCAAGGGAAACAGCCATGAAGTTCCAAGGCTCTGCTGATCCCTCTGTAGCCCTGCATGGTACCACATGAGCTTCACCCACCTACGCACTCAGCCTGGCACAGGGAAGAAAAGGTTTTGTGTGATGTTACACAGCCATCAGAGAAGAGCCAGGTGACAAGAGCTGAGCCTCTCCAACACCTACTACAACAGCACCTGGGTCAGTAACAAGGGCTCCCAGGCACCACTGTAACACACACCAAAATCTGTGCTCCAGCAACTTGTATCTCAGCACACAAAGCCAAAACGTAGTTGTGGATTTTCACATGGCAAACTCAGCTGTATCTTTCAGAGCAGTGCAGAACCTACACTTATCTGAAAAACAGCAAAACACAGGAAACACAAAAGTGCCTGCACTTCTCACGTTTCTCTGAAAAATTCCATCAGTCATTCCACTGCCTAAGCCTTAAGGATTTGCTTCTGGCTAAGAAAGAAAATATTCTAGGGTAAGGTGTGGATGATTAAGGGAAAAGATCCTAACTGGGAGAGAAAAAAATGCATTTAGAAACTACAAACAACTTTCAAATTATGCTTTTTGGATGAGAGACATTCCTCTCCTGGGCCTCAAAGTTTTTATGGGTTAGAGCCAGGATATGAAAAATATATCCTCTCCTCTCTTCCAGTCCCCATCTGTGTCATCACAAGAGATCTGCAGAACAATTCCACTAAAAAAGATGCCCTTCAGGTTTTGGGACAGATCCTCTGAAGGATCCAGACCCTAAGGGTCCCACAATGCATGACTATAAACACTTCAGAAAGGATATGCAAGGAAGGAGAAATGGTGAGTTAGTCCTGTATGTTAGAAAGCTAGAGCTTTATGATGTGGTTCAGTGTTTACAGATAAAAGCGGAAGAAGGCTGTTGCAGCTTGTATCTTTTATTCTGTTTATTTATTGTTAATGGTTTTAATGTTGATGGTTTGTTCTAGTATTTTCCCCCATGTTCACCCCTAAGTCTGTTTATCCCTAAAATTGTATCCTCCCCTAAGTTACCCTTTATGGTGTTTCCCTGGCCCTTGTTCCAGACCTTTCCATGTCAATGATTGTTACCCTGCCCCTTGTTCTGGCTCCTTCCATGTCACTCCTGCCTGGAGCCAATCCTTCCAGCGTTCCTCCCCCTGGCCGTTCCTGGCCGGCTCCCTCTCCTTGATGCCCTATTGGGGAATGTGACCTGTTCCCCCTTCCCACCTGCTGCAATTGGCCTCTGGCCAGTGACTTGACCCTGCCCACTCCTCCCCTGATGCTTCCCCACTGGTTTATGATTTGTACCCTCCCCTGGAGTTGAAACACTTTTTAAACCCGTGCAGGGCAGTGCTCGGGGCTGTTCCTGTTGCTGACCCTTTCAGGCAGGAAACCTTTCCTGCTGCAGACTCAGAACAGAGAGAGCCTCCTCCTTCTCCTCACCCCTGTCGCGGCTGGAAGACAGCGCACCATAGAGCAAGTGGCTCTCCAGGCTCAGCTGTTGGCAAAACCTACACCTCAGCTGTTCCCCACTCCTGGCATAGTGCTAGAGTCTCCAAGAGCTATCCCGGGCTCCGATGGGCTGCATCGGAAGGCCAGTGAGGCAGATGGCATGGTACGAGTCTGTTGTAGACCACCCAACCAGGTGAACAGGCAGATGAAATGCTCTCTAAGAAGCTGCAGTAAGTCTCACAATTGCCAGTCCTTTTTCTCGTGGAGGGCTTACGAGATGTGTGCTGGAAATAGCACACAGCAGAAGAAAACAGTCTAGGGCATTCCTGGAGTGAGTGAAAGGTAACACCCTGACACAGCAGGTGAGTGAGACAGCTATGGAAGGTGTCCCACTGGACCTGTTGCTTGTGAAGAGAGGACTGGCAGGTGACGGGACAGTTGGAAGCTGTTTTGGGCACAGCTACCATGAAATGGTAAGAGATTCTTGGAAAAGTAAGAAGAGTCAGCACTCTGTTCAGTTGGACTTCTGTAGAGCGGACCTTGGCCTGTGTAGGAAACTGGTTGATAGAGTTTCTTGCCCCCAAGATGCACTAGAGGAGGTTTATTGGATATTAGGAAAATTTCTTCACCAAGAGTAGTCAAGCATTGAAACAGGCTGCCCAGAGAAGTGGTTGAATCATCATCTCTTGAGGTATTTAAAAGATGTGTAGGTGTGGTACTTGGGGGCATGGTTCAGTGCTGGACTTGTCATTGCTGGGTCAGTGGTTGTAACTGTTGATCTTAAGGGTCTTTCCCAGGTGAAACAGCCCTATAATGCTGTGAGGAGATGAGAAGGTGACAATATTTGCCACATTGTTTGCACAACTCACTTCAGCAGTCACAATCCAGAGTTCAGTTTGTCTTCCACTTCTGCAGCCTCAGAAGCAAGAGGAAGATGGACCATACAGAGAGCTCAGACTGCAACAGACTTCTCAGATTCATCTCACCCTTCCTGTTCATAGAAGTGTAAATCGTTTTCTGTAATCAATAATCTTTTAACTTTACTCCTGTAGCTTAATTAGTGTTATAAATAAGTACTTTGTTTTTGAATAGTGAGCAGTCTTTAGATACAAGTACTACTTCTAAGGTAGATGGCCAAAGAGGGTGGAAAAGTACTAACAAGTAACTGAAATCTGTAATAAAAGATTAATTGTTACAAATTTTCATACATAAACTAACCCATACTAATGAAGGATTGATTCCATATGCTTGTCTCCAGAGGCACAGGCTTTGTTTAAAGCAGAATAAGGAACAGAAGAAAATTGGCTGTTCTCATTATGGCATCACATCCTCTTTGTGAAAGAGACACAAAATTCCTTATCTGTCTCAAAAAGAAAAATTAAAACCAAAAAGGATTATGTAACATATTCTGAGTAGTAATAAAAATGGTCATTTATTATATTTCACTTTTCATCAATAGGTTTCAGGGATAGCCTTGCTTTTGCAGAAGAGAAAATATGGCACAAAAGGTGGAGTGACTGCCCAGAGTGATCCATCAGGCTGACACAGATTTGGAAATAAATCCAAGTTTCCTGAATCCCAGCCCAGTGTTCTGTCCTTAGCAGTAAATGGCTGGATATCTTAGCCACTAAAGGACAGCTTTACCCAATCATTCACATGTCTCTGAAACCAAAGGCCCTTTGGGAAACACTGGTATTTACAGTTCTGTGGTCTCTGCAGTGTCTGACACTTCAAGTTTTTGCAAGGACAATTTTTACGCAAATTGGTGATGACCAAGAGAGAAATGTCTGGCCTCAATAATTAGTTGTAACAAAATTTGCCATTCAGGTGCTTTCCTACATATTAATACAGTTTTGAAGTTTTCAGTCTGGAGGCTTTTTCTCTTGAGGCTTAGTTATCTAGCCCTTCTTTCATAAGCAACATTTTAATTCAATAATACTTTATGTGCAAAAACAGATTTGACAAATGACGCATCTGTGTGAAATATATAAATTAAATTGCACATGGAAGAGGCAAATCTGAGGTTCTCTGACAATAGATTATAACAGCAGTAGGATTTTGAATATAGTGCTGATGAAACTTTTGGAAAAGTATTCTTCCTTTCTTCATGAAAAGCTCTACTCATTCTTGAAGTCTGGAGACTCAATTTCTTTATAGAGTAATTACTAGATAACAAAAGTATAATCACTGCCTGGACCATTAAACTTTGACAAAGGTGACTGAAACAGTCTCAGGAGAACCAAGAGCTTGTTTAGAGCAGGGATATTAAGCAGAAGCAATTAAGTAACACAGTGGGAGTGGGAGTCCCAAGAGAAAACATGGTACAATGACAATTTTTATTACAGGTCTCAATTACTCCTTACTATACACTTCAGCTTTCAGCAGCAGAAATCTACCACTATTTCAGACCTTCAGAAGCCTGAAGCACTCCACAGATGTCCTAAGACCAGGTGGTAGGTACAGTATCATCATATCTACCCTGGAATGGTAAACTTGCCCTGGAAATAGGATGGCCATATCCAAACTTCCCAGAATTAATAGTTTGTCCTATATTAATTCTCAGACTATTCCAGGAATTACCTGGAAGACTGATTATGCACCATATCTCTGTGCATGGCACTTTTGAACAGTTTAACAGTGCAGACAGTCTAATTCTGTCCCTCTGCCTTTACCCTGGTGCTGTTTATTTAGCAGATGAAACAGAGCCAATAATGACCTCTTAGCAAAAAGAAGATATTTGTCAGGTGTGTTGGACAAAGAAAGAATGGACAAAGGATGAACAAAGAAGAATGGCACATGGAGAGGGAAGATAGGGCCAAAGTTCTTAGTGGGAAACGAGCTAGCAGTGTTGTAGATAAATGTGAGCAATGTGGGATGCAAGAAGAGAGGAGGCTGCAATAGTCAAGTTACAGAAGGCCGAAGGATAGAGCTAGTGGAAGGTATGGAGCAACATCTGTGTTTTAAAGATACTAGGCAAGAGGAAACTGAAGTTCCAGTCAGCCCTGGGCAGGGACTCACTTGAAGACAATTCTGAGATCTTCACAAAAATGAAGAAATGTGGTGCTGTTCTCAGTAAGCAGAAAGGAAGTAGCAGGGAGGGCTAAGGAGACCAGGTACTCTTGATTATGGTTATACATCACTAAGCTGGATCCCCAGAAAGTAAAGGCAGGCGCACATCCTGAAATTCATCTGTCTAGACTTAGATACCTGAATACCTGATTATTCAGGATAGAGTCCCCAGACATTGCCAGCTGGGAAGGAAGCCTGCAGTTTATCTTCCAGATCATCCAGGATGAATATCCAACAGTCAGAAAAGAACCACAGAGGTTGAAAGAGAAGATGTCTAAAGGTGTCTGGATGGAGAGCAATCCCAGTAACACACAGTAAACTAATAATTCCTGCCCTACTGATGTGCTGGTGAGTCATAGCTTCAATGCATCCAAGCTCAGGAGTCAATATAGTGGGTGCTAAATTCATTCAAGATGCACTCTATGCCAGGCATTTGTGTTTAGAGGTGCCGTAGTTCTGCCAAGACCAAGATCACAGAAGCTACCAGGAACCCCAAAAATGCTCTGAGAAATGGATTGAGAGTCCCTCCACCCAATCATCATCTAAAGACTGTAGAGGAAGGCCACAATGTGAATGTGTAAAGAAAGCCAGCAGGATCTGTCAACCAGAAAAGAGCCTGGGAAACTATTCTGTCCTTTATGGGAGCAGTCAAACAACAACAAAAAAAAATGTATAGACCACAGCAAATGGTCATTCTTTCACACCTGACAGCACACAAGTACTTTTACACTCAGATATGTTTCTCATGCTGTATTCATCTAGAAAACTAAATTTTCAGAGGCACACAGCTCGTACATCTAAACGAGAAAGTTCATTAGTGTCAGCATCTCGGTACCTAATTGCTGCATAATCACTGGAAGACAGTCTGGGGTTTCTGATGAGTCAGGGACCATTTTCCACTAGGTCGTCTGGATACAGACCCTCTGTTTTGTATGTTTCAAAGATACAGGCACAGTCAAAACATTCTCGTTGATTTCAAGGGCAGAGAATGGGCTCTGGTACTGTTCAGCATTCTATTCCAGATGTATCCATTCTGGCATGAATAATGGTTTTGCTACTAGCAGTTTTGCTGTTTCTTAACAGAAGTCTAAAGTAGGCGAACCTCATACTGGTGGCTAAAGTTGTCATTTTGAAGTGCGATGTGGGTAGTAATATGATACATTCAGCTGGCCAACAGCTGATGCTTTGCAGTTCTGTGAATACTGTAATGCATACATAAATATTTTGGGGAAAAAATACATTATAACATTTAGTTTTGCCTGGAAAATTATGGTGCAATTTAGTTTTGTTTTACTGTTTCCCCATACTGACGACTGACAGTCATATGGACAGGCAGCATGCTGGGGATTTCATTTGTCAAGAATGTTCCTAGGGAAAATGATCTTAAGGACTGAGGAACTCCTGGAAGCTTTTCATGCACTAAGGTGCCAAAAGAAAGTAGGAGATTTGAAAACTGAATCCTGAAAGTGTTTGTGCTGGCAGCCAGAATATGACTCAAAGTTTGCTGTTATCTTTTATCTCAACATGGAGACACAGTCCTGTAAGGACTTAAAGATCACAGCTGCCCATCTCAAACACTCTTAAGGCCAGAAGAACTTTACAATAAGACAAGCACAGAATGAAGCAACAGGATGGTGCTAACTCTGAGCCTGGCAGAAACAAGATCTGGTTAGTACATCCTATATAATGCATCCTTACAAAAATTCCCCCGTGGCAAACTGTGTAAAGAAGCAACTGCTCATGTGCATATCATCAGTCAAACAAAGATCACCCCAAATTATGGGACAGAGGGCATCTGTGACCATCACTGAAGCTTAGCCCCCAAATATGACTTGAAATTTGGGCTGTAAGTTGAGCCACCACAATGGGAACTTGAGATAGAGGTAAAGGTGATACTATTGTCCAGATGTTATCTCAGACCTAGAAGAAGGTTAACAGTGATGAGGAAAAAGGATGCAGAGGCACCTCCTCCGTCAGATCACAACAAGCCCTCACGCCCTCCTGAACTAGAAATGGCTACCAGGTCACTGTAATACTTGCTTCTAATACATGTACCCTTTTATATAGTTGTTGACCAACTGCAGCCCCCAGTAACGATAGGAGTAGCTGTGGCCTGGTGCTGCCATATCTAAATGAATATATTTAGAGGTATTTTGATAAATATTGATAAAAANAGTATTTTTTAGTACTTATAAACGTCTGCAGCTAAAAAATTGGAGATTGACCTAAACTTCTCTTCATAAACGGAGAAAAACTAGGATTAACATGAGTCTTACAATAAATAATGTATCACTCATTATGACCCTTTAGGAAAATAAGGGGACTTGGATCAAAGCACTCATTTGTATCATATATTTTGGTCTAAGTAAAGCACTATTATTTATACTGAAATAATGGTAATAAAGAAGCTTTCAGGTGGCCAAGGAGGGATTTTTATGACTCCAAGTCTTATTTATAACAATTATTATTTATTGCCACTTTAAAAAGCTTTTACACCATTACCATGCCTGATTTTTCTCAAGGATCAACAAAACCATAAATATTTTCTGCCCTTTAGTGTGTATTTGGGATGAAGTTCCTCTGAGGATGCAGATATTATCTCAGCATCCTTACATGCATTCCTTCCCATCCCGAGGTGCCTCATTGCATATGCACAATACCTGGTCTGTAGAGGAGTTTCCTCACTGCAGAGTGCTTTGGTGACACAGAAATGTAGGAGTGTATTAAGGAGAGGAGGCGGGCAAATCACAAAATGGGCTGCAGTGTTTTGACCTGGATACAATTAGCACCCACACATGAAAAGAAACAGCAGTCCTGAGAAAGCACTTTAGTCTGATTTCAAGTTCGGGTGGATTTCAACCTCCTCCATCCCAGGAAGTTACATACTAAAAGATTGTCCCTGATTTATATAGGAAAGGCTAGTTAAGCCTCTTCATAGTTAAAAGAATAAACCTATGTCATATTTACTGCCACTTCATGGTTTAACAAGTAGTTAAATTCTTACCTATGTTTCTACAGACAGAATTTTCTGCTTCAATGGTATTTCTTTATCTGGAGTGGGAGGATGGTCCAGCTTTCTCTCCTGTGCTACACCTCATATGACCAACTTGAAGAATGATTGGAATGTACAGAATTGTAATATTCTGGTCCAAATCCATTCCCTAACAGTCAATTGAGATAGGAGAGACAGGGTAAATATCTGCTCACCAGATGGCAGATGTTTTTTCTTACTATTTGCATTCAAAATATAACCTCAATTAAGGAAACTTCTGTCTACCAAATGTATAGCCATTCACAGCTCAAAGGGAACTCTGATATTAGTCACAACATAACAGACAGAGACTTCTATACATTAAATGAATCTTCTGCTCAAAATGGGAATCAAATCAAAATAGCAGTGTCAGAACAGACCAGTGACTCCATACTAAGACAACAAAAAAACATAGTGACTAATAGCAGGGAGAGAATAAACTCCTCTAAATTCTGGAACTTTTTTATCTCCTCTCTGACTCACTGATACCTTGTTTTCAGGTTATCTATTTGCATTTATGACCCGAAATTAGAAAATTGTGAGAATTAACTGGAAAAATAGGCCTGCAGAGGACCAGGTGAGTCACTATGCTTTGTCTTCCATAATCAGAAGTTATTTTTTCGTAGTTTTCAAATCCATACAATTCCAGAAGGATAGCCATTCCCCTCCCATACACCCAAGGATGATGGTATCGATATCCACAGCATGCGAGTCAAGCCCACAGTGGCTGCAATGCGCTATGGAAGGCTGAAACAGGGCTGGAATAGAGGCTGCTGCTGGCCGTGGATCCACAAGAGGACAGCTCCTGAGGCTGCAAAGTGAGATGAGGCATCACCTCCTCCCTAGCATCATGCTTCTTCCAGACAGGGAGAAAAAAATAAAGAGACCTGATAGAAGAAATTTTAAGTGTTCCTGTGTACAAAAAATTACTTCCACCATTGGTAGAAAGTAGCAACTAATAGTGGTGTTAAATTGAAACAAGCATTTCAGCACTGCTTGTTGGGATGGATTTCACATGAACTAGAAATGAGCTATAGTGATTACCACACAATCAAGCCAAGCTACAGAGGCAGTTTAAAAAAATAAAACCTAAAACCAACAACAAAAAAAACACCAAAAACACAAATGAAAAAAAAAACCAAACCAACCCACAAAAAGACCCTAAAAATACAAAATAAAAAACCCCAAAACAATGAATCCTGAAAAATTCCAGATATTTCACAGGTATTTCTCAGTGCAGGGGGACTCGCTTTCTCCTTTCTTTTTAGCTGTAGTTTATATGGCGCCTTGTTTTGCAGAAATCTGGGTAATGATCAGAAGCCAAGCATCTTTCTTGATGGGGAACAGGTTGGAACCTATAAATTCCAAGGTATATACTCCTAACTATAAAATTACCTAGAGGTAAGCAGAAATGTAAAGATTATATTCAGGCATGAAGGTGAGCCCCTGGGGATGCAGTATAAGATGGAAGAACAAAAAAAAGCCATGAACTTCTCATTACCTTGCTGTTGTCTTCTGGGTTTTCCCACAGCTGCTGGAGAGCCTCACGGAACTCCAGGGGTACACTGAAAGTAGAGTTCCTACAGTCAATTTCTTCTCAATATCCTGATTACTTGGAGAGAACAATCATGCCAGAGAGAGAACATTTTTCTCCGGAATAAAAAAAATCAGAAGTAAAA
>WAAG01030461.1:29490-43126 GCA_013390105.1 Tichodroma muraria
AAAAATCAGAAGTAAAACATTCAAGCTTGAAGATCTCTGAGTTGCCCCATATGGCTGGAGTGCCCCACCTTACTGCTGGGAAATGCCTATAGTTCCCTGAACTCAAAAATTACTCCAGGGGCAATCCTGCAGATCTAGAGCTACATTTACAGCATGTGCTACACAAAAATATTAAGAGTTAGAAATTTGCTTTTATTTCTATGTGTTTTTTTGCTTTTATTTCTATGTTTCATGTGTTTCTGCATGAAGATTTTGAGGGGGGAAATAGTTTGGTTTTGAATGAGTGGAATGAAGCAGGGCCACAGACCCCTACCCCAGCTCATTTTTAATGATGTGCTAAATCCTGTTCTTGTTCGGTCTGCAGTCCCAACCCTAACTAAGAAAGATTACTTTTGGGTGGCACCAGTTTGCTGAGTTCATATTGCAGAATATAATAATATCCACTCATATCCTAATGAATTCCCATTTATACAGTTTTCTCATTCCCAGAACTACCAAAATAATAACATACACATAGCTCCCCTTTAATCTGTGCAAAATCCCCTAAAGGTATGCAACAGAAATATGCAAATATGGCAGGCAATACAATGACACCACTGAGCGAAAACAAATAAATTAATATAGTCTTTAGCAAATCCTCTTACTTGGGCAAATGCTATTCTTTCAGACAAAGAAAATGTTTCATTTTGTTTTAATAAAGAACTATATCTGAAAACAAAATGCCTCTGCAGGCATAAGCACAGAATTTCTTTTTAGTAATCACAACTAAATTTATTAGAGCATTTTCTATTCCACCACATACCAGTATACCTCCCAGCTGTTTTGCAAGCACCTGAGGGCTGGAGAGGGAGTCAAACTTTCAAGCCTATAATTTGCTTTTTCTTTCAACTCAACTGGGTTGTGATTTGCTTGAACAGAAAATTTCCCAGTTCAGAAAAGAAGAAGAAAAATTAGAGACCCATAGCAGATTCAGAGGATGAAGAAGAGACAGCAAAGAAAAGGTCCTTTCTAATAAAAAAAGCCCTGGGTTAAAAAAAAAAAAAAAAGAAAAATTAAGTTTTTTTCACTAGCTAAGACTACAACACAGTTTCTGTCTTGAGGCAAAGCCAAGGGGATGTTTTCACCAGGCTTTCCTAAGGGCTGAAATTGGGCATGCTTCAAGGACAGATCCAAAGCAAGACAAAGCAGAGAACACACAGAACCTGGGGATATGACATTTTTATTTGGACTAAGCGATAAACTGTATCCAGGGTCCCATTTTAGTGTGATCTCCTGAGCAGAAATATGAGCAGGTATAGCATGGACAAAAACTGGTGGTAAATGCCAGATTCCCAGAGAGCATTTACTCTGTCTGCCCCAGCCCAGCTAAGCCTGTGTCTGCACTGACAATTCAGTTGCTCTCAGTAGGCACCTGACAGTACCTCTGCCACCAGCAGATAACCAAACAGGTAAAAAGATCTGAGTCATTCCAAAATAACCAACTTCCCCTTCTTCCTCCCAGGCAGCAATCCACCTAAAACCAGGATAAGGATAGAAGGCAGTGCTAGCAATGAGGCTAAATAAAGCTTAATTACCATTTTCATTCCCAGCCTTCAAAATATACACATTTAAGGCCGGTAACACTTGGTAGAAATCTTCAAACCATGGATTTTATGATACACTTCCCAAAGACTTTTGCCACTAATTCAGTTTATTCTTAAGCATACACACGTAGAAAAGATGCACATATTAATTCTGTAGAAGTTATTGTAGGGTTTTTTCCTACTTCTTAACCTATTTTACTCATGTTTAGACTTACCTGATCACACAGCCTTTGCAAATGTTGCAAAGACATACCATAATACCAGCAGCAGGATATAGGCTTGCACTTTTCTGCAGGCTTTGCTGTGACCTTGAGTGTCCAAAAACTTAAACACCATGTAATACAACGGACTCTTGACAGGTGAAGAATTATAAAAGAAAGAAGTTTGTACATTTTTGGACCTGTCTTAGAATGTTTATTTCAGATTCTTGAGCCCATTTTGGACTGGGAGAAACTTCAGCACTGGTCTCTGTGACATCTGCTTATGTCAGTGATGGGTAGGAGGCTACTAAACTGTACAGATCTCTCTCTCTTACCAGTGACTTTCATTACAAATGTTTGGTTTTATACAAATAATGTTAATTCTAACTTGTTATAAGAAACTTATATGGCAACAAACAAAACAGAAAATAAGTTGGAAAATTACAGAGCTGCTTTTTATTTCCCAAAAAGCCTGTTCTGGCTGCTGGGATTTTTAAGAAAGATCTAAATTAAAACTAAACAAAAAAAAAATCTTTCACAGATCTAATTTATGAAACTTTGCAAGAAATTAGAAAGCAATGTGACAGTTCTGCCATATTTGCTGGTGCTATAGATCTGAAAGTCAAAAAACAACTACCTTTCTTGCATTGCTATGGCAAAATGTTTCACGAAGTCTTCACCCACCAAATTAACAAGTATATCAGAAGAACTAAGAAAGTAAGACATAGTTCAGGTCCCAAGTGATCTAATCTGCTAGGCCAGACATCAGACCTACTTTGTATGTTTTTGAAATCTGTAAAGATGAGACTATAAACTTAAATATATATATATAAAAATCTAACTTTTATAGAAGATATAAGATGATCTAAAGCAATAGTATTTATCAAAAAAATTACTATTTATGAAAAATGAAAAGAAATACTATTACGAAGAGAAATATGGTGGGAAATAGATGGTTTGTGTGCTGAAGATCATAGGTAGAGGAACACACGTAGATATATTTGTACAGAATTTATCAGACTGACTGCATATTCAAGATATCTTGGTGAATCAGACCACAGCAAGCCCAGATCATGTGTCCCTGCAGAGACAGAGGGCTGCAATGACTGGAAGTAGGGGGTGAGAAAAGGCAGAGGCCTGGCAGGGCAGGAGCTGTCAGGCAGCGAACGAGTGCTGCTGGCAAAGACATTTACAGGCAAGGCAGGTGATTGGCATTAGGTGAACACTGAGGAACTTGTTGCAGCCTTGTTTTGGATGCCTCCTTTGCAATATTTGTTTTTTCTTTACAAAACTTTTGGGGCTTGATGTTTTGTTCTTAGCGGTAGTGGGTTATTTTTTTTTCTCCCTTGAGCAATGTGCTTCAATACTTGGTTAATTAGATTTTTTCCTGCTTTGCATGGTGCACACTGAAGATAAAAAATGACAGAAGAAATATTGCCTCTAAAAAGAAAATAGAAGAGGGAAAGATGTGCAAAAAGAAAAGAGAGACAGTGTCACTGCCAGCATTGAAAATGAATGACATCTGGAAAATCTATTTATATCTTGTTGTTTAAGGGTTTTAATATCTTCAGTATTTTCAAACCAACAGTATACACATTTTCGTGAGAAACTCATACTTAAAATGTTATTTTATCTTACATTGTAAGAAATGCTCAGAAGGGAGCATACATTTTATGAAAAAATATGGCTGTGCCATTCACTTTCCAAGTCGGAGAACAGTGCTCAGAATCTAGCAGTAGTGAGATCAGTGTAGCTTTACTTATTTCAGTACAGTCAAAACCTGACAGCAGGATAAAAGTGTATTAGGTACTAATACTAATAAATGTTGGTAGAAAACTCTGAAAAGAACGTATTTTGTTTTCCTTCTAATCTTGACCACAGCAACTCAAACCTCACATTGGTTACAAGTAATCTCTTTTATTACATCAAACTTTTGCCATTTTGGAAATTACATTTTATTGTTCCTGGCTTAAGAACAAGGCTCAAAAAGAGAGGGAGAAAGAATTTTAACTTTGATCTTACTTTTCACAGTGCCATACATTTTGTCTCATATATCATGCACTCTTTTCTTCATGTCCTCTGAAGATTTTCTGAAGTCCAGATATCTTTTGGTTTTATTTAACCTTTTTATTTCCACAGGTAGTAAACCTCTAAACTGAACTCAACCAGCTGTTTTGAGAAAGACTTAATTCACAGATCATAAATATATTCAGTGGCAGCATTTTTGCTTAAGTTAATCTTATCCTTCAAATAACTATTATTTTGCTTAGTACAGTCAATTCTAAACTAAGTTAGCTAATTTAAATGAAAGCAGAAAAATAAAATATTTGCATATTTTGTTCAAGTTGATAGATTCATATTTACTTGAAGTACCTAAATATGATACAGCTTGCCTATATCTAGTTAAATATAGTGAAATTTTTGTAGAAAAAACTAATTTCAAGATAATATATTTATAGGAGAGAGTTTAATGCAATACAAGGAGTATTATTATAAGTGAAGGTAGAAAATTAACAAATATGGACTGTGCAGCATGTAAAGAAAAATCTTTCTGCTAACAAAGTAGTAACTTTCACACTATTTGCTTGATGGTTTCCCATCAAACATGGCAAACACCAGTGGGTAAAGGAGGAATTCAGGCTTGCATACAGAAGGAATTCTTTCTGGCTTTCTGTTAAAAAATAAAAAAAAATAAAAGCTGTATGATGTATCTGGTCAACCATGTGTTTCCCAGTTAACCTTTCTTATCATTCAGTCCTCTTTCACACTGATGAAAGTTTTGAAAACATTACCACCTGGTCTTTTTCCATTGGAAATCCCAACCACTATAGCCACAGTTAACCCAAGTGGTTAAGAACATCTATGCAAAAAGTATCCAGTATTGTACAATTCCACAAGTGATGCTGTAAGCAACAGAGGAAGTCTTTCATGAGCAGTTCTTTCCTAAACAAAGAAATCCTTTGAAAAGTCTCATTCCTCAGGCAAACTCGCTGTTGCCTTTTCAAAGTCTGTGGCATTTGATCTCAGTGCCTTCTCTTACTTTTTATTAGCATGCCAAATTATTCTATGTCCATAACATCCTCTTCCTTTTCCTTCAGGAAACATGTGGTATATAAAAAAAAAAAAAAATCAAAAAAAAATCATCAAAAACCTAAAGGAAAAGAAAAGGGTCAGAGAATAAATCATGCATGAGAGCTTACAACAGGAAAAAATAAAAAAGACATATTCTACCTATCAGAAATTTATTGCCAGCATTCTTTACCAAACAATACTTTATTTGTTTAGAGAAGCATACAGTAATAGAAATTGTATTTCCAGATGTTCATGCAGGAAATTCTAATTGTTCTTTAAATAAAGAAGTCTTATTTGAGCAACAGAAACCAAACAGGGTTTGGTTCCAAAATAGGAACACTTACCTTTGTAACAATGCCAAAAACAGTGTTTGCACTTTTTTATTTGAGGTCTTTTAGGAAAAAAGGGACACCTGCCATTTGCCCCAAGGATTGTCTAGAATTAAACAGCTGCCAGGCTGCACAAATAACAGAAAATTTCCTGCTAGCATATGCTTTATATTTGCAATGTCACTGTTACTTGGCACATCTGGCCAATGTCAAAAATGCCTCTTTCTGATATCCCTTGAAAACCAGCCATCTGTGATGCAACATATAAAGCATCTATAAAATGACCAAACTTCATTAAACAAGAATGGTAAGGAATTTTGTGATATGTGCATACATTTATCAAATAGAGAGAACAGGGCACGTGCCAGCTACCTCAAGAGGAATAGACAAAATACAATGCAAAAGAAAAACCAAGGAGATAAAAAGAATATTGCTAGAGCTTGCGAAGTGTCAGTAAAATCTAAGCAATACGTCAGCCTACCCTTCGCCAATTTTCCATAGCTTCCAGTTCAGATGACCTGCTCCAGCAGGCAGCTGCTCTAGTCCAAGGGCTACTCCTAAATGCTTCAATGGGAATTATGGTACAGCACCATGTGAAATAATCCAGGCGTTACTTCCCTGTCACCATAATCTTGGGTATTCCAGCATAAATGCATTTCTTTCTGATCCCACCAAATTGTGTGAAAATTAGATGAATTTAAAATAGAATATTCTACCATTCCAAGTGTTTAAATTACCTGTATTATTCTCACACACCCCTAAACTCTTAAATTCATTCATCTGTACAGTACTTTGACTTAATTTTTAATCTTTTTATTTCTTGATAAGAAGTGAATTTATCAATTTGAAAACATTATGGCTAATAGTTAAATTTGTGTACTGTAGCAGAAATATTGTACAAGATGTCCTTATGGAATTCCTTATATTACAACAATTTACAAAGGAAAGACGTATCATTCTGTTGATGCCAGTATGTCACATTCTTTAAGGACAAAATACACTATTATTTACACAAAATATTGACAGCATCAAAACCAGAATTATTCAAGGAAAAAAAACCTTCTATTTCACAGTTGAAAACAGAAAGATAAAGTCCAATCTGGGATATTCATCCTGGACCAGTTATTGTTTACCCTCATAAATGTAGGTGCTGTTGTTTTTTCTAGCTGATCCATCCCCCACAGGAAGTACAGCAGCCCTTCAGCCCAGTAATCATAGAATCATAGAATTTTTAAGGTTAAAAGACCTCCAAGATCATCAATTCCAACCATTAACCAGCACTGTCAAGTCAAATACTAAACCATGTCCTTACTGTCGCTAAATGTCACTATGTCACCAAACCATATAATGCAGCTCATGCCTCAGGCTGTGCCCGGGGTATGCCGGGGCTCATCCCTGAGGTTTGCTGCTTTTCCCACTCTGTGCCTGCCAAGTTCTGCCTGTGGCTTCACTGTGGCTTGGTTTAGCTGTAAAAGCCATTCTTTGTATGAGAGTAGCACCCACCAAACTCATCATATAGAGTACAGAGTGACCTGGACTTTCAGAGCAATGAAGAAATAATAGGATGTAAAAACCGGTAAGAAAAACATATAAAAATTGCTCTCAGAAGATGCTAGAATGAGGACGAGGAAAGCATTTACTTCAACACCATCCTCCTCTTGTCAATGGGCTGAGGATGCTCATTTCCCACTGTACTCCTCCAAAGAGACCCCACCATCAATCTTAGAACACAATGGGCAGTGCAGTGAGGAACAAAACATCTGGGAAAGGGTTAAATACCACGAAATATGCAAGACTATTTTAACTTACATTTTATTGTTGAGACCTTTTCTGTGCAGTAACATTCTTTGGGGTTTTTTTCCCCACTTAGATCTGCATTAAAAATAGTTATTTCATTAGAATGTTTAGGTTCCAGTTCTACAAATTCTTAGCCTTATATGTAAGAATTCTTTTTCTTCTTTGAATGTAAAAGCAGGCACAAGAGGCTTTCCAACTCAAAGAGACATTAATTGAAATTCACTTTTTTACATCTGTTGGCTTGGGTAACCTGTTGAGAACTGTAAAGTAAGATTGCATTAAACAACTATTTCCAACACAGTGATCAGCTGGAACCAGAAACTTATTTCCAGCTAATTCCAATACGGTATTACAGAAATCTCAAACTAAAGTATACAAATCAAATGGTTCAAAGAAACGCAGTTGAATAGTGTGACTCAGCCAGCCTCAAACTTTGCAGCTTAAGCCTTCACTCCAGGTACTTAAAGTCATCATTTATGATCTTCTGGTTATCCACACCAAGCAGAGCAAATATGGCTAGGCTGAATCACTTAGCTAATTGTTAAAATTATAGTTTTTATTAATAGGCAGTGTTCTGGCATGAAAAAGCACAATGCTCTTAACATTACAGCATATTGGAAAGTGTTTGCATTGATAGGCAGTAGGTAATTTCAAATAAAATCAGCTTTCTCTGAAGTGAACATAAACCATGAACTTTCCCCATCACCTTTTCAATCTCCTTCAGATAAATCCTGAACTTTGTTTGCATGCCATAATTGAATTGAAGACAAGTCCCTTTTTCATATCAGAACGTATATCTCCTGGGAGCAATCAAGGAGCAATCAATTACAAAGATTAGTGTTAGTTTATCTGCTACATGACATGAATCCTTACACAAACCCATTGACCAATGCTTGAGATCAATACAAGCTTTCTTCTTCCTCTCTCTGTAATTTGCAAGAGAGATTAGCAAGGAAAGATTCCCATAAAAATTGATTAGTAAAATACCAGGCAGAATGCAGTTGCACACTTCCTTAACAATAATATTTATGAAAAAAACTTTCAACAGGGTGGCCTTAAATTACAAATCCACTTATGGCAAAGGAAAATCTCAAGGTCTCCTCTTCCAGAAAGGTCACATTCACCCACCATTCAAACCATGACAGCCAGGATTTGTCCTATTGGCTTGAGCTTAAACCAGACAACATGGCATTAAAAAAACACAGACTGACTCAAAATTAAAGCTCAGAAATTCCCTCCTGGATACCCTTGACATTCTGCTTTGTTGCACCCTCCAGTTTCCAAAATGTGTAACCACATACATGAATCATTGCCAGCTGTGTGGCACATCACACCTGATGATTTTACCTGCCAGCAGCTCAGCAGGCTTGGCTAAGGGCTACAAGCCCCATGCACCCTAGACACCTTGCAGGTGTCTGCCACCCACATCTGCACCTCACAATGGGGGACCCTTCTCACCCTTGGCTGCAGCTGCATCAGATCCTGCGCCATATAGGTAGACTGCACAGCTCCCACAGCCAGCCCTGATCAACTCTGATCTAGTTCCAAAAACAGGAGATCAAGCATAGATGTGGCAATTCTGGGGATGGCAAGCACCAAGGTCAATAGAAGATAAAAAAATGATCCTGTCTGCCTGGCAGTGAAATCAGTAGAGGACAATTCCTCTGTCTTTGTCATGCTACAGTGGAATAAAATAATTATTTAGCACCATATTGGGGTTTTTATAGTAATGTCATGATTTGCAGCTATTTTAATGTCATTAGGATAACCATTAGACTGGCATAAAGTTAATAATTAAGTGTAATGGTATAAACTTCACTGAAGGCACTTTTGTTTAAACATAAGGGCAAAATGTTCAGTCTGTGAAGCCTGGTTAACTGTGACCTCCAGTTACGAACTTGAGGTTTATCTGCTTGAATTTTCAAGAGTGCAAAGCTTGAAAAACTAACACTTACATTGCAAAGAGCAAAGACACCCCCGTAAGAGAGGGAACACGAACTAACGGAACACAGGGGAAAAAGCCCAGTGCCTCAGATTCTTCACTAGCAAAAGAGCATAGTTGCATTGATCTCTATAATTTTTTTGGTTTAGCTGCAGCCATTTACATTGGCTGCATAAGCTGTCAATATCATTAACACCTCTTAATGGTGAAGCGTGATTGATTATCATGCAATTTGCAAGTACAAAAAACTGCAGAAGGCAAGGTGTTCCTTGTGGCATCTGACCTTAGATCTCTTTTCAGGACTTAATGAATCAAAGAATCACTGTGCAATGCATCCATCTAAAGTCTGCCAATCCTAACACCAGAGATGTCAGCCGTCAAATAATATACGGTAAAAAAATACTAATTATAGGTACACTGATGATTTGGTGTCAGTGTCATTGTACATAGGCTTTTGAATAGAAATGTCATAGAAGCAGCAGAATATTTAGAGCACAAAGACTGTAGAATGAGGGAGTTGTATGAAGTACATAGAAAAAAGAAATGCAGATGAAGCTATAAGAAGGAAGATAAGTGCTCACTGGATACTATTAAGATTTACAAAACAGCTAAGCATCTTCACAGCTGACTCAGATGTGTGACTTCAGATGATATTCAGTACCTTTTAATTACCTCCAAAACATTAATTTCACAATCCACATCTTAAAATATTTAGAAAATTCTGTGCAAGTGGGTTTATTGCACGTAGGTTTTGTCATTCTTTATAATTTTAGGATTCATTTTCCTTCTTATTTCTAGGATCATTACAATACAATCCTATGTTATATTTATCCTGTGATAAGATTTCTGAGATATTTCTTAAACGTGGGGATACTGTGTATGTGAGAGATGTCACAAATACAGGATGTTGTTTGATAATGCCTTGCTATATAAAATTATCATTACAACAGCTTTGAAGTGCACACAAATAAGAAGTGAATATTTTTTAAGAGAAAAATAAAATTCACAGGAGACATTTGTTCTCAAGGATTTGTAACACCTTATGAGAATGTCTTCTATGTTCCACTAGTCTTCATTACCAATGCTCATGCCTTAAAAATCTTGATGAGAAAGAAAATGTGCACAGGGCATCCATGATGAGGATTAAATATTCTCAACACAAACCATTGGAATTAATGTCAGAAGCTTAAATGAAAGACATTTAAATGTTGTGAGGATTGAAAGATGAAAATTACCTGATGAATAATCTGCATTTTATGGTCAAATTAAGAGGTTCTGTGGTAAACCAGACTGAGTTTTTTGCTAGGCAGTGTCCCAAGTCTTTCACACCAGTTCATTCTGTTTCTCAGCCACTGGAAACAAAATAAACTAATTCTGACCCTGCTGCACATTTCATTTCAAATTGACTGGTGATTAACTAGTGAAATATGTACACAAACCAGTCCATATGGGCACCATGATTTTTACAGCATTAACTGCTTCCCCAATCCAATTTATTTATACTGAATGAGAATTTATTGATCCTCAAGAGCTTATTAACATGTGAACAAATCAAATGATGCATTAATTAACCCAAACTGTAAGGATTTCCAGATTGCTGTCTCTGGTCTAGCTAGAATTAATTTTCTGAGCAGAGACTTGTTAATGACAGATTATCTATAAATAAGATCACAAGTTTAAATAAAAGAGTTTCCCCAACATACAAAGTTTCAAAAATGTGGAAATACAAATGCCACATGTCAATTATGGTCCGTACCTTGCAATTCTGGCATTCACTCAGTATTTGTGTTATTTAAACAGAACAGGCATCTTAATTAACTATTTCTGGTTTCCTTAACACAAGTAAACTGTGGATATTATAAAATGTGGACATAATGTGCACCAACATTGAAACATACTGATGGCTATTTCAGAGACCACAGAATCTGGCATGAGACTGTTCCCAGGCACACAGGTTTAAAAAGACCTATGCCTCTGTCAGGAATCAGCGGAGACCCAGCCAAGGCTTCCTAGCTCCGCAATGTACAGGAAAGGAAAGTAAAGGTTTCAGCTCCAAATAGGACAGGTTTTACCAGAAAATGCACTCTGCTTCTGGAATATAGACCCACATTCAGTATCCATCACTGCCATACCCCTATCCCTCAGTCTGCACAAGTCCTGCTGGACAGCGGCATTCTGCGTAAGGTCACTCTGCATCCCAAGTTTTCTTTGCAATACAATTATATTTTTCTTAACATTTTTTTTAAGTTTGTAAAAAGATTTTTCTACACTCTATGAAAGATAGAAGAATATGCTGAAATAGGCAGTCAAGAAAAAGTTGCTTTGCTCTTATCAGGCTTTCCAAAGAGCACAGTGCTGGATATCAAAGAGCATTGTGAGTATAATTATGTTTTAAATCAATGGGAATTTTTACATTTTTCAGCTACCTGTAAAAAAACCCAAACCTTTTGGGTTTGTTTTAACCTTTAAAAATAATTAAACTAATTCCCAAAGATAAAATTTTCATTTCAAATCAAACATTTGAAACCTCATTAACTTCAAAATTGAAACATTACAGCTAGTTTTCTTCCCCTTTGCCTACCCTAAAAACTTNACCTGCCAGCCAAGTTTCTGTACATGTTTTTTTTCCTCATTCAGTCTGTCAAGAAAAAAAGGAGGCACTATTGAGAACTTATGTGCTGATTTGAATACTAAAATCCATCATGCTTGGAGGACCTTAAAAGTAGAGGGAAAATAGCTGACTCTGCTTTACATTCATCGTTAAAAACAGTAGGACAGATTCTGAGAGAATAATGTGAACAACAGAATTAATATGATTCAAACAACTAAACAAGTCTGGTGGATGTGGTCAATCCCCTCAACCAAAATAGCCATAGTATGGCACAAATTTCAAAGGAGGCAGAGGCTGAGGCATAGCCAGGCCAAGAACTTCTTCAGAAATCCCACAAATTGACACGGTGATGAGCAGTGCATATGAGCTTGGAACACTGTGTGACCAGCACATGAAAAGCAGATTCTTTTTCTAAGACTCTCAAAGAAAATTCAAAAGTAAAAGGAGTCTAATGCATACCCTTCCCATGCAATTTAATTGTTAGTCAAGCACTTTATCCCAAAAATATGACAGCTTTAGTGAACTTTCTTTGAGGTCTCCCTGCACAGTAGTGTGGATGCATGGCTGTGCTCGCCCTCACTGCAGGGACAGTTCTCCAGTTTTTAAATTTCTTATCTGAAGCTAAGAGATCCTTCTTCACTCAAGACAGAGACCCCTTATTCACAACAGATCCTTGGTAAGTTGCCAATAACATGCTAAATCAACACCAATGAAATTCACACATTTCTTCCATTAGATATAAACCATTCTCCTAGTCTGAGACTAGGATTAGACCTAGCTTGACCTAAGCTCCATCAGGATTTTAGAAAGTAAGGGGGTCTACTCTGAGCCTCATGACTCAACAGGAGGGTGGCCCTTACCCTTTTGCATCTTCAGTCTCTGTGTAATTCATTCTAAATCAGTTATCACTGAATTTTCCTTTGTGTGTTTCACCCATGTAGTAAACAACAGAGTGAACCTTGCTATGGAACTTTGTCAAGTCTCACTTTTATAAGTTCATGTTAAAATAACTTTTGTTAATACCATTGATGGCAATCCTTTGAGTGACCCTATATCACTCATTCACAATATGGAGAAATCTTAACTGAGAGGAGAAATAAAACTCAACAAAATTTGCAAAGTTTCTTTTTGTCACTAGTTATTCAAAGCAGCGTTTAGCCTTTTGGAGGAAAGCTTTTATGCTTATTATTCCATTGTTAACTAATTGGCTGCATTTTTTGCAGCTGTTCTTCTAACATGTTTATTAAGCACTCAAATGGCAGTCGGATGTCATGAAAGCTCAGCATTTCCATACCAAAGTCCACCCCCGATACTTCCTTCCTACAACCCATTTGGAGTCACAGCAATGTGAGCATATGAAGTTTACATNTATCCCTCAGTCTGCACAAGTCCTGCTGGACAGCGGCATTCTGCGTAAGGTCACTCTGCATCCCAAGTTTTCTTTGCAATACAATTATATTTTTCTTAACATTTTTTTTAAGTTTGTAAAAAGATTTTTCTACACTCTATGAAAGATAGAAGAATATGCTGAAATAGGCAGTCAAGAAAAAGTTGCTTTGCTCTTATCAGGCTTTCCAAAGAGCACAGTGCTGGATATCAAAGAGCATTGTGAGTATAATTATGTTTTAAATCAATGGGAATTTTTACATTTTTCAGCTACCTGTAAAAAAACCCAAACCTTTTGGGTTTGTTTTAACCTTTAAAAATAATTAAACTAATTCCCAAAGATAAAATTTTCATTTCAAATCAAACATTTGAAACCTCATTAACTTCAAAATTGAAACATTACAGCTAGTTTTCTTCCCCTTTGCCTACCCTAAAAACTTGATGAAATGAAGCCCAGCTCATCAAATGCAAGTTTGTGTTTCTTTATTAGGAAAGTGATACCTTCACTCAGTGCCACTGCTAATTTCCTTAAATCTAGTTTTAAACATTATGTAAGGAGTTGCTGAATGCTGAGCTCCACAGTGTGGGCTGAGCAGCTGAGAATCTTCCCCCACATACACAGAGGTGTCTGTGTATCATCATATGCCTATTTTAATACAAACCTCCTGGTTCCCTTCCTCCCCCTCTCGAGCTTTATTAGTAGAACTTTTAGATCA
>WAAG01030465.1:8860-49190 GCA_013390105.1 Tichodroma muraria
CAATGACACCCTGAATGGCAGAGGCCCAGCGCATGGCTTCATTCAGCAGCTTCGTGTACAGCCTGTAGGAGTGCTTCCGCCCATGGACTATGATGTTCCAGTAGCCTGGGGAGAAACAAAGGTGGAAACGAAGCTGGAAGGTGAAACTGGATTCCATATTATGTACCTGACTAGAGGTTAGCAAATATGACATCCACCTAAAAAAGGGCCAGAAGGAGAATCTGGGGAACTACAGGTCTATCAGTCTGGCCTCGATACCAGGGAAGTTTATGAAGCTGATCATCTTGGGTGTCAAAGGAGAGCAGTGGACCTGGGAAGGGTCTGGAGCACGAGTCCTGTGAGGAGTGGCTGAGGGAGCTAAGGGTATTTAGCTTGGAGAAAATAAGGCTCAAGGGGGACCTTATTACTATCTACAACTACCTGAAAGGAGAGGATGTAACCAGGCAGGGGTCTGTCCCTTCTCCCAAGTAACAAGCAACAGGACAAGAGGAAAGGGCTGTCAACAGACTGTCCAGGGAGTGGTTGAATCACCATTCCTGGAGGCATTTTAAAAATGTGTAGATGTGGCACTTAGGGACATGGCTTAGTGGCGGACTTGACAATGTCAGGCTAATGGCTGGACTTGATTATTAAGAAATCATTGTTTCTCTTTTTGCCTGTAGCTTGTGGCTGATGAAAAACCCTTGCTTGCTTTCATAGCAACATAAGGTGTGTCTGGTTAAAATCCACTAGGCAGACATTAACACCCCCATTCCCAAAACAAATTTATCAATAGGAAAGTCCCAGTCCAGATTTTGGTACAAAGACAGCTTTCCAAGATGCAAGTATCTTGCAGTGTAACCTGACTACTTGCCTGCCAACCAGGCAGCTCACTTTCACAGACAGCATTTGAACTACACCATCCTGTTAATCACTTGGAAAATGACCACTCTACACACAGCACCTAGTCAGATTGCCAAATCAACTCTCAGACCTTTTAAAAATCTGTGCTTGACAACTTGAGAGAACATGTCAAGGTGATGGCAATTCTATCTGCTAAAGGCAGCCCTAGACATCTGTTGCTACCAAAAATGTGGACACTTTCTTGTGAATGAGCAGAATAAATTTCCTCTTATCTCACTTTACTAAATACTTCCAGCTTCCAACCCTTTTAAAAGGTGTCCCAAACAACTCCAGTACTCAAATGTCCAGTTTTTTCAAGTCTTTTTCTAAGGTTCGCGACCTTTGTATGGGGGTTTCACCCTTTATCCCATAACCTGTGTTCCCTTCCAAGCTCCTAAGGCAAGCAATGGAGGATCATGCCAGATCCTGCCTTCCCAGCACTGTCATGTTGCACAGAAAGCAAACACAGGCCTTTGTCATCTTTTGTTTCTATCAAGCTGAGTGATGCCATAACACATGCACTGCACATCCCTTAACACAGACACCAGAGACAAATGTAGGGTCATGCAACAAAGTGGCAGTTCTGGAGATGTACCAATAATTAGTATCAGCTACAGGAACTCACACCTGTTACCCTGCTTGGGGAACACTGAGATAAGCAGTGACCGTACTCAGTGAGAAACATCAGCACTGTGTATCTCCGTCAGGTGTGAGGCACTTACAGTCTCTGGCACACTTTGCAAATCTCTTACAGTTTCCACGGGCAGAGATGTTCGCAGCCAGACGCAAAGCTTCAGATGACATCAAGACTGCCTTCTCGATATGACACACCACTACAGTCCTGCACCATCCCCCTCCTGAGGAACTGCACAACCCCACACTGAGGAGTCTGCTCTTTACCACTTTCTCCCTCTCACCTGTGTCTTTGAAGACCCTCTCGTCGGGCTGCACTACAGAGCAGAGGCTGTTGAGCACGAGCGTCCCGAGCTTGGCAGCCGTGCGCTCGGATGACTTGTAGTAGTCGAGGGCAGTGTTCGTCAGCACAAACCAGCGCTTCTTCATCTTCAGAGAGGACATCTTATTGCTGCTCTGAACCTCCTTATGAAGCCAGCCTACCACAGAAACACAAACAAGTCATTGCGTGCATCTCTTGCTCCCGTGGTCAGGACAAATAATTTCACTGTCATTTTAGGTTTGTCGCAAAATAAAGAAAAAAAAAAAAGATTACGAAATTTCAGTAACAGAAAAAAATTACACCCTGCAATGCTAAAGCTGTCAAAAAAATAATTTTCTACTCAGAGGTGTAAAAAGCAATGTCCACCCACAAGGCAAAATGTTCAGAAAATGTAAAACTAAACCATAAAAGAGAAGAAGAGGCTCCACATAAAGAAAAAATAGAGACATCCCTGAATATATGCCTTTGTGGCTACTCTGCTGTCACACAGACATCTTATTATGAAGAGCAGAGTATACTCTGCAAAGGATCATTCCTTTTTCTCTTAGGCTAATGAACAATACCAGATAAAAGGAACTGCTGCCTTGCAATTAAGTATGTTGAAGTTAAGGTACTCAAACTGTTGTCTTACAGTCTCCTTTGAATCATTCAATCTCCTTGAAATTTTTAACGCTAGGGTTGAAGGCTTTTGCCACACTTTGGTGTCCCTTTTCTTCCTGTCCTTCTGCTTTGTGATGACCACTCCAGGACCTTTATTCCTTCACAGACATTTCTGGAAGATGCAAGGCAATTTGCTCATGCACTTGCTTTCCACAGACTAGATCAGGAGTGTCTTCATACATTTAAGAACATGTGATAAGCTCAAAGTACAGAGGAAATTTTAAGATATTTAAGACAAATGGGTATTTTGAAATATATGTTTGACTCCCTACTTGTGCTCTGCCATCTTCAACTAAGCTCTGACTAAATATGTAATTTAAACCTTTTGCTCAACCTGAGAGAATTTTTCTCATCTCACTATTACTACCATCATCAGGTTAGTTGGTTTAGATGAGGACAGCAGCAATCCCACAAAGATCTCTCTCCCTCCCTCTCTACATGACAGGTGTCAGAAGGAACTGAGCTGCCAACAAAAGCCACAGTGTCATGCTTAGTCCATCTAAGCCAGCTGCTCCTCACCAGCAGCCATGCTCCTTCCTATTCCCTGGTGGCATTTGCTGGACACGTTTAAATAGGCTAGAACTATCATCAGAAAATGAAACATATAAAGCACTTATTTTTTCTCCACCTGGCAGGGAATTAGATAAGAGCCAGGGCTAGCACACATGTGACATAGCAAGCAGCAGGCAGGAGGGTAGAGGGGGTAGAGACTGAGTTAGCAACAATCAAATCTCCCTGTCAGATTATAAGCAGAATATGAGTTTCACATGTAATTGCATGTACTTCTTTTCACCTCTCACAAGGAATTCCTGGCCATCGACCTTGGATTCTCCTTTGGGTTTCTGCAGCAGGGAAATCCAGTGATGCATCTCCTCAGGGGTGTCGCTGTTGCAGTGAATCACACGATTGGCTGTGATGATCACAAAAGAATTCGGTCTGCCAGAAAGCAAAAGCATTAAAATTAGTCATAACCCTGCAAATAACTCACAGCACACCCTAAGTCATGTTTTTTACCTTCTCATAAACAGACTTTCTGAATACAAACTACAGAGGACTGCAGAAATACTTAAGACGATCTCTTGTTCAGTTGCTCTGTCAACTGATGAATGCAGAGACCAGCTAAATGAAATTAAATATCTTTCAAAAGCTACTTCCAAATACTAGAAAATATTAATTAGCTAAAAAAGCAGCTGTAAAATGTCCTTGGCTCATTAGCAAAGGACTTTGACTGATTGGAGTGAGCCTGTGCTTGTACCACTGGGCTGAGCAGGTACAGCCATTCTCCTCGTACTTATTAAACAGTGATGCAATAGCAAACACAGGTCTCAGTAGAATCAGCTAAAACATGTTTTAGAAAGGATGAGCTGATCCTGACAAAACAGAGGAAAAACTGTTGTGTTGCCTCTGGATGACTTTGTCCTTCTCTTGCAACTGTATCTTACTAAAAAAATAGTCACAATTCTGTAGAGAATCAATGCTTTACAGGAAAATAGAAAAAAAAGTATTATTTTATTTTATATTATATTATTATTATATATATTATTATATTTACTAAGTATAAAGTTCCAAGAGGATAGAGTCATAAAACTTTGAAAGCAAAACCAGATTTCTATGAGAAAACAGAGAAATTGAAAAGTAGAGTGCAAGTATGAAGTAAAAGGTGCAATCAAGCTCTGTTAGAAAAATGCATAAACCTATGGAAGATAAAAAAAAGCTGCATTAAAATGTTGGTTGAGAATAAGCACTCTTCTCACAACTTGTTTAACATTGCTTCAAACACTGATATTTCAGAAAAGCATACCTCAGCACATACCATAAACAAATTTTGACTGTTTAGCTTATTATTTGTTCCTAGTTTTCACTAGTTCACAGATTAATTATGAGGAGTACAGGCTGAGAACTGCCTAAAATGTTTTCATCAACGAAGTCCTAGTTCACTTCTGAAATGCATTTTCTAAACTACTAAAAGCAAAGTCCTAGCGACCCATGTCAGAGCCCAGAGCTCTGTCCCCAGACCAGAGAGATAAATAACTTAATAGCTAACATTTTACTTCAGTACTGTGGTGAATATTTTTGCCCTGGCTGAACCTGTTAATATGTTGGAAATAATTAAATGTTAACATAAAGTGATATGAAATGTCCCATCATCTCTTCTCTGAAACTAACTAAAGGTCTGTCCTCTGTTGCATTGCAAAGGTATCAAGAATAATACAGATTTCTAAATTCATCCATTATTCTTCCACAATGCTGTTTCTTTCCCCTATATTTATAAGATTAACTCAAAATTACTCTGTTGAAAAAAATCAAAGTGCTGCTTTTGCTGGACATATTTGTTCAGTAATGGTAATAGATAAAGCTATAATTTTCTGGCATTGAGATTATGTTGTTTTCACTTTTAGGAGCTGAAGGAGAAACTCTGACTGGAAGACAATACATATATGGACTTCATGCCTATGAAGTGACATTGCTTGAAACAAGCTAAAGATTTCAGCTATGTTTATTTGTTTGGAGAAAAAAATGTGTAAGTTTAAATAAATACAAACCCCAAAAGAAACCTAGAACTACCCACAAAAATATTGTAGGGAGTTTCTGATTTAAGAGATGGTCCAATTACTGTACCTACCTATCAGGATTGTCTGAGGCACAGACAGAGTCAATAAGCCCAACATCCAAGGTTCCCTGTGGATTGAAGAAGACACAGATTGCGTTTTAGATTACAGGTGTTCTCCTCTGTGAATAGGATTGGAATTGAAACCATTCCTCTGGATTCCAATAGCTTGAGTAGAAATGAACACATGAGAAAGGCACAAGTGAGTCATCTTTGCTTACTAAACAGCACAAGATGTGCAAGGGGCTCCACAGGACTGGAGGAAAAACAGTTACAAGTTTCCAGAGAGTATTATGAAGGTCTGAAATAACCTTTAGCTATTATCTCTGTACTGGCAAAATACATAAATACACCGTTCTTCCCAACTGCTATCTTCTGTCTGGAATAACTGTGACCCAGACTAGTCCCATCCAAAGACATTTTATCTTCATGAGGCAGCCTCCCTCTCCTCCTCCAACTGAAAAGACCTATCTGTGATCAAGCAGAGCAACCCACAACAAGCACCATGCTCCCCACTGCTTACCCTCTTTGCTACCAGCTTTGCTGTTTCTTTATAATTACGAATGTCCAACTTTCACACTGCTTAAGAAGTACAGCACTGCATGTGCTGGGAGAACATGCACAAACAGTTAAACACAGAGGGCTCCAAGCATGCCCACAGGCTGGTTGCACAGTAACTCACCACAGCATTCTTTGGATTGGCCTGTTCATCCTGCATTTCCCTCAGCTGCTGTGCTGTAGCGCTGTGTACTCGGCTCAGGACATTAAACCAACCGCTGCCAATCAAAACAGAACCAGAGTTAAACTTTCAGGAGTGAAAGTGGCTCGAGAACATGATCAAGGAACCTGGAAAGATGCCACTGGGAAAATTTCTTCATTCACTGTTTCCTGAATACTATGTCACAAAACATCTCTTGGGCTGATCATACCAGATTCCAGTGTCTTCCTTCCTCCTTATTTATCCATGAAAATTCTGTGCACGTTCTTCAACCCACTGACAGCTGCTCCTGCAAAATCCAGTTTTCCACTTGTTATCCAAGGAACTCTTAAGTAGGCAGTGGCTTTACAGGGAGCCCATGTCAGCAGACTGAGAAGAGCATACAGCACTTGTAAAAACAGGGTTAGTTGGGAATTTTCCTGGACTAGAGTCCTACAGACGCTTGGGAGCCTTCTTGATTAGTCTCTCTCTGATCTGCTAATAAACTTGAAAGTCATATGGCTGACAATTAATCATGGGCTTGTTTATAAGTGAATTTGGAGTGGAGTTTTTTGTCTGTGAAAGGGCTTCTCTTACAGACATATCTGGAGGCTAATCGCCGTTGCAGAAAAAGCAGATTCTTATCTGCAGCTTCCAGTGAGATCAGCAACATCCATACTTCATGGAGGATTCTCAAACTCCATACTCTGCGACATCTCCTAATCTGCCCTTTGCTACTGCAAGTGTTGCTGCTTTCTTCTCCCTCAGAACAGAAACTGATAGGGCACAGACAGAGGCCACATTTGGTTTACACTTGTCCTAACAATTCTGCAGTGTTATCTTAGGGCATGCCTACTGCAGTTGTAGAAGTACTGGGTCAAGAAGTTACTGTTCCTTCCACTACTGCTCCCTAAATTTTCCCATTTCTTGTCCATGTGGCTGTTTTCTTCAGTCTATTTCTGTTAAATTGTATCTAAATACCTTCCCCCTTTCTCTCCCTACACCAAAATAATAATATACCCTAAATAACTTCACAGCATTATCAGTAGATCAGAGAAACAGTTACACTGTCCAAGTTGAGAGAACAGAAGCCTTGCTAAAAGTGGGAAGACATGAGTGGCTGGGGACATTAACCTCTTAACTTGGCTTTGCATAGCCAGGACAGGTTGTCCAACCTGCCCTTAAACAACTGATTCCCACTGTCTGGCCAGGATGCCAAGAAGGAAGGACATGAGTCACTTGTTTGCCTTGCACTGGGAAGATTTTATCAGATGACACTACAGACTCTGATAAGCTGCAGCCTTTTTTCTGTCTCCTGGATAAAACCCAGCTGCTCTCGCAATCATTTACAGACAACATGAATAGGCTTTTTGTTTGATTCAAGATTCCATTAAATAAATAAATCAGCTATTAGATGTTACAGTTTATATTAAGGTTTGTGTGTCTGCTGAAGTAACCCTTGAATTCAGCATGCTCACAGCCACATGAGAAGCTGGCAGTCCTATGACTGGCAGACTGAACCACAACCTCAGTAGCTGTAACATCAAGTCCCCAAAGAAGGCATGATGCGTCCCAGGAAGCACAAAATGACGCTCTGGAACAAATGCCCCCTTTTCTCCAGCAAAAGGAAAATGATTATGTTTCTCAAACTCTCCCGTGAGTAGCTGGGTCAGACCTGCACTGAATAAACAAACCTAACAAAACTCCCTGTTGTACCTGGCATCTTCTGGTGACTCTGCAACAATGTGGTAAACTCGGTCTTCTGTCACAATGTCCAAGGCATTCTCCTTTTCATGAATATCCACAATCTCTCTGGAACACAAGAAAGCACAAGAGCCGAAGCTAATAACCTTTTACAGGCCTAAATTCCATCTGGTCAATTCTTTCACATCATACCCTTCACCACACAGAAGGGAAATCACTGGTTCAGATGGCTTGTAACTCTGACAGAAATACAAAATTCCTCCAATACACATCAAGATGTTCAAAAAGATCTGTACAGTTAAAAACCAAAGCTTAAGGCATTACATGGATTTTCAAGACACCAGCAGACTAAATGGAAGAAGAGATAACAGAGAGGCTGACAGAGAGATCTGCTTACAAAGTTGGGAGTGCCATTCTTTTTGGCACTTCACAGGTCTGCATAACACTAAGAGCTGACCAGTCTGTCCTTTCTTACAGCGGGAGCTGAGGAATTGACTATGGCAGCAGAAAGAACATTCAGGACTCAGGAAAAGGCACAGTACATGCTGCCAAATTCAAATCCCGCTGTGAGCTTCATAATACCTCTGTGAAATGCCTGGAGAAGCCAGAAAACAGATGGAGTCTGGGTAGGAGAGAATGCATGGGGTATGTACTTAATTAGCCCCTCCTGGTCTGGCTCCATCCATGGCTTGGAAAGAGCTTCTGATGGATTATGAAATGCAAGACTGGGAAAAGACCTATCAAGTAATTGCAGACTCCCTCCAGAGTAAAACTAATGGTGTAGTTGTCTTTTCCTTCCTTTGTTTCTGATTCTCCAAGCACCATTGGAGATACACAGCCCAATGAACAGCAGCACTGGACCCTTCATTACTGATTTAGAGAGTGAATACTAGGGATCAAAGGGATTTATTTTTGCACTCACTTTGCCCTTCTGATATCAATAGTCCCCTTCAGCTTTTCCTCACTATCATTCTCAAAGTACATCAGCTTGGATTCTCGAAGCACAAACCAGCGGCGTTTCCAGTTGCGGCGTGAAAGCGTTGACATTCCTCCGCCTTTTTTGTAGAGCCAGCCCGACTTCAGGGCCTCCTGCTTGGTGCGGAACCACATGAAGGCCTCGTTCTTCAGGACACACCAGCGCCGCCGCCACGGGTTCATGAGACCTCCTGCAAAAGCGAGGGAGCAAAACTTCAGCAGACGTGCAACAGGGGCCACGCTTCCCTCCTGATCCTGCTCCTGAGCAGGAATAGCTGCCACTTTAGTTCCTACAACAAACAAAGGAACTGAAGGACAGAAACAAAGTTTCCCTAACTTCAAACACAGAAAAAACAGAACAAAACTAGTGAAACAAAAGCAAAACAGAGAAATATACACTCTACTCAAGTATTTTTGTTCTGACTTCAATTTCGTAGCTGAGAGTGACTCATTTAAGCCCATACCAAGTAGGCACAATTAAGTCTCAGTGGCAAAGATATTCCTGACACCCAGCTCCTTTATTTGTTGCTTTAAATAAAGGAAGAAGAAAAAGAAAAGGGGGATAAACTGAGAACTAAGAGCAAATAATGATGATGATCCTGGACAAACAGAAGAGGAAAGCAGGTTTCCTGGATCCCATCCATCCACGGTTTTGGCAAAATCCACTTACCTTTCATGTAGAGGTAACTGTGAAAATAGGGTGGCCCTGAGCCATTGAAGATGGTGACACGTCCATTACAAAACTCTTCATCTGTATCAATGTAAACATCCACTTCTTCTTCACTCTCCAGAAACTAAAGAAAAAAGAAGAGATATAGGCTACTTGGGTTCTCCTGGTCACAGGAGGACTGGAGCAATTAATGGGGTTAGAGAAGTCACATGAACAGAAGGTGCAAAACTACACACAGTCCCTTTGCAAAAAAAAAGCACTATGGTAAAAGTAGAGGCTTGACAGCTTATCCATTAATGCCTAAAGCAACAGCATGGAATTTTCATACCTGAAAGGAGAGCAGTGGACATGGCTAGAAAGCTCTAGCTCCCTGCAGTAACAAAACTTCCTATTTCAAAGCAGAGCCCACCTTGCAAAATCTGATTTGATGGGATTAAGAGATAATTTTTCATTTTGGAAAAGTTTTCTGATTTTTCTGGCAGAAAGACAACAATGCCAGACAAGATGGAATGGTGTTTAACCCCAGCAAGGAAATTACTTGCTTTGGGTTGATTAGGAAAAAAAAGCACAGTCCAGGAAAACTGAACCCTAAAAACATCAATCTGAATTACTGAAATAATAGTACTAAGTTTACTCATCTCTGTTCTCCAACTAGATAAAGGCCCTCAGCCATAAAGAAGTACTTCACACACAAAATAATTTCCTTTACCTTAAATACAATTTCCTTTGATTTGCTTTATTAATTTAATACTAATGAAGGCAGTTCCTTAGACCTTTTCCTTCCTCAAATGCATGTTGCTTGTTTTCATCTTCCCTTCTGTCTTCTCTCTGTGACCCTCCTTTGTCTCATCCCTGGTCCACTCATTCATTCTCTCCCTTGGCATTAAGTTTCAAAAACCAGGTAGTCTTGGAACAGCAGCTACTGATGGGATCTTGACTCAGCTGTGGTTATCTCTTCCGGAGGCCCACACTATGACAAAGTAGCAACTGGCTTTTTCATTAGTCTTACTCACTGATGAGCCCAATAAAACCCTTAACTTCTATTTGCATTTTAAAAAGAATGGTACAAACCAGCCTAAGCTGTGACAGAATGATTCATGATTTGAAGATTACCAGACAGTGATCTGTGAGTACCTGACCACAGAGAAGGTACCTTTACTCAAGCAGATCACATAAATTTTGATGGCTGGCAGATGACATTAAGGAAATGCAAACAAGACAATCATGCAATTTTTTTAAGAAAGGTCACAATCTGTCATTGGAAAAACACACAGAGGGAAGTAAATTGAGTTCTTAAAAACAAAAATTCAATAAAATAAAATTACATAGCTTTTTAAAAGATATTTTGTAGTTCAAGTGTCTCTTCTCAGAGATACCATTTATTTGAAGTATTTTTGTGGCTGTCATTGGCTTCACACCTGAACTCACAATCTTATGTGGGCTTTGACATCCTATCCTGTAAGGGGATTTATCATTGCATTATTAAGCAGCTGGCCTGAGAGCACTCAGGAAGTCCAGACCCGGTGTGGGATCTAAGCTGAGATGCTGAAGTGCGAGGCCAATAGCCCAGCTTTACCACCCTGCCATTGTCCCTGCAGCAGGAATGAAAGGGTTCAGTGATCCTGGCTGTGTGCATTGGGACCCAGTAATTCCTTCCAGCTTTAGAGTAGCTTAACTTGTACATAGCAGCTGAAAATAAACCTTTGACTCTGAACAGAACAAGAACTCTAGAATAAGAGAAGTTTCAGTGATGGAGATAAATCAAACCCCATCTCTTCCCTTTTCATCTTGTCATTGCACACTGGAACCTTAGGCCCCTTCTGTGAAATCTCTCTAAGGCAGAGTATACACCTACAAAATACCAGCTGTTTGCTTTCCTTCCTCCTAAAGGGTGTTACATTAACATAGGGCAATGGAAACAATCTAAAATAGGTACACGTGTACTAGCTTGTGGGCCAGCAGACACCAGACAATCACAAGCCCTCTGGCCTTCAGCCTATCCATGACTCTTCCTTTTTTTCAAGCTGATTATTGATATTACAGAGAGTTATAGTAGTAACTACACCCAGAGTGAGCAGGCACACACTAAGAAAGCAAAGATGTTATAAACATCACCTAAGTCACACTAATGTCTAGAAAGGTGAAAGGAGAGATCCTCACCGAGTCCAGGCTGCCACGGTTGGAGTCCAGGCTGGTACCATGCGAGTGTCTCAGACCCTCCTCATCATTCAGAGGCTCAGCTGAGGCATTACCTGCATCCCCATAGCCATCAAACTCCTCATGGTCGTAATCAGACTCCACATCTTGGGGGGAGGTGTAAATGGGCTCTCCCGCCTCTCCACTGTTACTCCTCTGTGTATCAGAGACAGTGCTGTAAACACTTTCTGCTGGGTCAGATAGGGCTCTCTGCTCTTTGGGGCTAGTGGCTCTTTCCACAGGCAGTCCTGGAGCAGGGGCAACCTCTCCCACTTCCCTCTGGAGATGCAGAAGGCTTGTGTTTGCAACTTCCTTTGAATAGTTACCACTGTTTCTTGTGCCATGCTGATTTGAGACCACCAAACTGGAAGGTGGCCTTCCTTCATCATCGGCGTGAAAACCCTCATCCACTTCTTCTTCAGCCAGTGGTGCCACCAGGCTGCAGTCAATGTTCAGTGTCCCCTCACTAGAAAGGGAGCGCTCTAAGTTCTGCACACTTTCATCCAGATTGCCAAAATCCAGCAGCTCCAAGAATTCCTGGGCAACCCTTGATGCCTCTTTTTCCAACCTCTGTATCTCTTCTTCTCGCTGCCGATAGATTTCATTCCTGGTGTCTTCAGAGATGACAGACATGTGATCCTCTTTCTGTTGCTGCAGCTTTTCAATCTCCTTCTCCAGTCTTAAGATCTCCTCCATCTGACGTCTCTCTTCTTCTTGCAGGGGAATATCCACCTCCTCAGTGTTTACTGCTTCCACCTTAAAGAATTTAGAACAGTGTTAAAGCACTTCCTTCAGCCTGTGTTCCTTGCTTGGACCTTTCATTCTTCCTGTCTCCTGTGCTTGCCTTGTACTTACCATCTGCAGAAAGATGACTCCAAGCATACTGCAACCATTCATGATGTAAAAGCTAAAGGTAGAACTACCAGATCTTCAAGTATCTCCTTTTTGCCAGCAATCTACCTCCATTACGAATCATACAAAGAAGCTCACTGGGTTCCGTGAATTTTTAGAAAAGGCTCTCTATCTGTTGGTCACTGTACACTGCAATTTGGATAAAAGCAGCCTGAAAATCCATTCTCTCTTTTTGAACTCACACACATAGAGGAGGAAGCAACTCTATATGAATACATGTATGCACAGACTGCTTAAGATCTGAGTATTTCCCAGAAATTCATTAAGAGGCCTGGAAATTTCACTGTTTCCTGAAATGAGGACCTGACCATCAGAATCTGGCGCTGGAAGGGATATTTGCATGAAGCAGGACTGTATCCACTCCAACCACAGCCCAACAAAACTCCACCCGGAATTTCTTGGCATTGTTTAGCACCACTAGATAGTTGATGGCTGACTGCTGAAGGCTCTGTCTTACTCTATTCTCCACACTGAAGTAACAGGAAATTTCTAGCAGATACCTGATAATTGGAAGATAGAAGATACTAGTAACTTTCACTGATGTTCAGGATAAAAACCCTCCACAGAGGATGTTGAAAACACACGTGACAGAACAGATACACACATGAGAAAAAGTAAAAATAAATTCCAATAGGATTTCATGTACTTCCTGATAGGACTTATACTTATGACAATGTAGTCAATATATTGGCCCGTTTAAACCCTAATCCTTGTTTTCTTTAGTTACCCTGTTGCTTGTTCTCTACTTGACTCTTACTTGTGGATGAATGCATCACCATGCCCCTAACCTCTCCTGAACAAAGATGGTCTGAAACTGGGGAACAAGCAGTATGGGGGAAAAAAACAATGAGATACACAGCCACTTTGACACACCTCAGGGTAGGTGGTCTGCTGTTTGGTATGTCAAGTACCAACAATCAGATCAGTTACAAGGGGCTTATTTTAGCCATGGCAGCAGTTGGCTGCACTCTTATTTCGCCTGTTACAGGCAACAATCCAGCAAAACAGACTGTGTCACAGTGTAGCACATCACAAGGTTATCTAACAAGCTCAAGCAGTAGAGATAAAAATAGGATGCTGCATGTTCAATATGGAAATTTTCAAATAGAACCAATGCAAGCTCATGTAAGAGCCTTGAAAAAAGCCCTACCTTGTTAACTCTATGCACCTCTGCCAAAGCCAAACACCTGCGAGTTTTGAGTGAACAAAGCCCATTTTTAAAATAGTGTTGCCACAATAACAGCATCAGTATCCAGGAAAAGTAGAGGAAATGGAGGACTGTTCACAGATAATCGCAAGAAAACATGTGAAAAGAACAACTGTTAAACTTACCTGGGCCACCTGCAGTAGAGCATTCAGTTGCTCCTTTTCTCTGTCAAAAAACAAGACATACCAGTCAGAGACAGACTTAGTTCTCCTATGTGAGGTTTTCAGAATTATATGGACACATCATCCCCCCATGGATAAGGTTAAAATTAGGTACTTGCTGTAAGACTGATTTAAAAGCTTTTGCAATTCAGTAAAAATCCAATTCTCTGTGGTTGGCATGACCTTTGTGGATATAACAGATTTTTCCCATTCACTTAACTTTCAGATCAATTAGGAAATTGGATTAGTTGGAACACACCAAGAAGGACATTGGAAACAGTGACAGAAAAGACAAATCAGACTCATGATAAATGTAAACAGAATCTTCAGAAGTACTATAAATCTGTGAATATTGAGGTTGTATGTGTGCAACTGACAGATATCAGGAAACTGTGTTCATTTTTTTAAAACAGAATTATTGCAATACCAGCATTGAATTTTTGTTTTGCTTTTACTGTATTAAAGCCTCAACTCACATAACTTCTTAGTGGCATGCAAAATCCAATTTATTAGTGAAGACTGTAAGAGTCAGAGTTTGTTAGTAAACATGAGCAGAGGAAAAAAACTATCCCACGGTGCTGCAGCTCTACTCAGATCAAAAAGGTTATACTCCAAAGCAAAGCTGTCATTATGGCCAGTTTCTCCAGAGCAAGGATGCTACAAGCAACTGAACCAGCAGACAGACAAATGCCAGGGTCATGCTTAGGGAGCAGGAATAGGATGCTGCAGGATGGAAGAAAGTTACCGATAAAGTTATCTATAATTCAACCCCAGGGAGAACAAGAGGGCAGCGATATTTATTTCCCAGGCCCTGTAGGTTTTCCCAGCCAAACTGTAAACTGCAGCTGCAAGTCACAGTCCTTAAAGCTCTCATTCTTGTGCTCACTCTCTCAAAAAAATTGAGGAAATATTTGTAAATGAAAGCTGACATAAGTGAGATCCAGATGGCTGCAAGTCTACTGAAAGATCCCTAGCAGTCATCATGAGTTAAACAACTGCCTTAAATGATAAGAGGGCTCAAAAGCACAACCATTTTAAAACAAGTCAGGGATACCACCAATAATCTACAGACTAATTCCTGCAGTTTTTCCTCAGTTTTTAAACCTTTGGTATTTCTTCCTGCTTTCTAGTCATCATCAACTGATCTACACTCTTCCTGAAATGCAATACCCCAAACTAGGGACAGTGCTCCGACTGAAGGGTACTGAAGCATCACCCCATCTTCAACTGTTTCAACAGAAACAATTCTGTTTAGAGAGCATTTGCTTTCTCCTCTCACTCAGCATGGCACTGGTGACACTCAGCTTAGCCTCCAGACCTTCTTCCTGCTGTTGAAGTAAGCATTCCTCCTCCACTCCCTGTGCATTTGATTATTCCTGACTGTAAATCTGCATATGTCTGTACCAAAAGTTATCCTGTTTTTCAAATCCTTTGGCTTGCCAAAATTATCTGAACTGTAATCCTAGGCTATATGCCTACAGCCCCTCAGCAGATGGTTTTATCTGCAAATTTAATAAGGATATTGATATTTCCTCATCCAAATTCTTATGAAAACATTGCACAAGTACCATATCCAGCACAGACCATGGAAGAATCACACTCAAGAGTTCTTTTCTATTTAACAAAAAGCTACTATTGTTGATTAATTAAATGCAGTAAAAACACAAATCTTAATCTTGCTTCACATACCTTTTTCCAAAGCAAATTTATTTTAGCATCTTAGAGCATTGTCATAACATATCAAAGCCCTTACCTACCTTTTACCTACCCAAAGTCAAGTTACCTATCCTCCACGGCTTTTCCCTGTCCACAAGACATGCCATAAGATAGCACAGAAGGAAACAGTGATCTCTAATGCTGTTTTTTCTTCAGAAATCCACATTGGCTTGATTCCTTTATCAAGCATTTACAACTGTTTGATTATTCATTCCAGTATCCTCCTGAAACTGAGGTCCGGCTGACGGGTCCACAATTCCCTTATTCTTCCTTTTCCCATTTTAAAAGGGGGTCATAATTGTTTGGTATTTTCCATTTTTATGGAAAAATTACTATCCACATTACTATCCACAAAGGAGAAGAAAGAGAACAGCTACTGTTTTAAACTGTTTAGCCAGTTCTTGAAGTACCCAAACGTTATTTTCACCAAACACCGACACCTGTTATAATTTGTAATTTGATTTATCTGAGAATTTTCCAACCTTTTATTTCCATGATACGTTCTGAATTCTTGTACATCCTTCCTAATCATATTTAATATCCAGCATTCAAGCTTTTAGGGAATATAAAAATATCTAATTTTTCTCAACATTATTATTTTTCTTCCTGTTGAATGTTAGACCAAATTGTTCCATGTCTCCCCTCTGCATGCCAACTTTTAGTTCATTACAGCTCAAATTGCACCTACGTCCTTCTGATTTTGTGTCTACACTTGCGCTGGGGTTTTTTGCTTGTTCTCAGTAGATTAGCTGATTTGTAATTTCTATGGACTTCTGCCTCATTTTTTAGGTCAAATGGATGTTCAGAAGTTAGCCAAGTTGATCTGCTAGTAATGTCCTGGCTACTCACTCAGATGCCATTTAACATTAATTAGAAAACAAAAATAAAATGAATTTGCCTGATTCCTAGAAACACTGACATGTTTCTCTGCCATGATGCTGGGCTGAACACATCTGTCATGGTCTGGGAACTAAAGGGCAAAAATACTCCATAGCAAATAAACTAGACAGGTTCTTCCTTTTTTTATAGAATCAAAAGCTAAGTTGGAAGGGACCCATCAGGATCATCAAGTCCAACTCCTGGCCCTGTGCAGGGCACTCCAAGAGTCACACCATGTGCCCAAAAGTGTTGTCTAATGCTTCCTGAACTCTGTCAGGCTTGTTGCTGTGACCACTACTTTGGGGAGTCAGTTCCAGTGCTGACAACTCTGAGTGAAAATCCTCATATTGAACCTAAATCTTCCCTAACTCAGCTTCCTGCCATTTCCTTGAGTCCTGTCACTGGGCACAAGAGTGAAGAGATCAGAGCCTACTCCCCCTCTTCCCCTCGTGAGGATGCTGAAGACCACAATGAGGTCTCCCCTCAGTCTCTTCTCCAGGCTGAACAGATCAAGTGACCTCAGCCACTCCTCATTTGGCTTCCCCTCCAGATCTTCACCATCTTCACTGCCCTCCTTTGGACACTCTCTAATAGATTAACGTCTTTTTTATTTTCTGGTGTCCAAAACTGCACACAGGACTCAAGGTGAGTGCTTCCAATCTTAGAATTTCGTGATGCTTGCCACACAGTCTGACAAGATCCCCCTTTGGGAAAGTACGCAACAAAAGCCTAGAAGAACTACTTCTGAAAAGCGAAATATCACACAATTACATGTTGAAATTTATATAATAATAAACCCAGTGGAGTCCAGCAGGTACAGCAAGCGGCAGCGCTGACCTCACACACAGTGGCACTTCTCATTTGCCACGAGCACTGCTGGGTAAGCTCTTTCATTGCCGTGGGGGGTTCCTGCTACCCTTCCCCTTGGTCTCCTGACGGCACGGTCACCTGCAAAGACCATCATCTTGATGGGGAGGGTCTGATGCCATTTACCCTTTGACTCCCTATGCACCATCGCCTGTGGCAGGTGCCATCTTGGAAAGGGGTATTTCCACCATTTGGGGTTTCAATTTGTTCTCAGGGAGTTTGTGAGATTTAGCAATTTTGTATATAGTGATTACTTACTGTTATTTTTTGCCTGTTGCAGTTTCACTTGTTAGTAAACTTATTTTTTCACGCTACTTGTATTCCTTCCTCATTGGTGGAAAGGGACTGGTTAAAACAAAGGGGCGGAACTCGTTTTAGAATGTTCCCCTTTAAATCGTCTAAAACCAAGACAGAATGCAAGATACCATCTTGTACCTTTCTTTCACCTCTTCCTCTTCCTGTTTCCTCCTACGCTCCTCCTCTTCTTGCCATTGTCTTTCCTCTTCCTCTCTTCTGATCTGCTCTTCCTCCTCTTGCCTCCTTCTCTCCTCCGCTTCCTGCTGCCGCCGGAGCTCCTGCTGCAGCAGGTGCTGGTAGAGGCTGCGAGCCAGGCGGCCACGCCAGTGCTTCTGCAGGGTCACCGCAGAGGCCTTCAGCCGCAGCAGACTCTTCTTCCAGAAGTATGCTCGGTAGTTCTTTTGGATTATAACAACACTGGATAGCACCTTCTGATACTTCTTCCTAAAAACAGAACCACACACTTATTGCACCACGAAGTCGTACGTGCTCTGCGTTTCTCATGCCCTTGCATACTGACCACATCCACAGAAAAGTTCTTCTTGAAAGACAGAGTTCAGAAGTGACATGATTTCTGCTCCTCTCCTGCCACTCACTGCCTGGAAATCATATTCACCTCACTACTCTCCCTCCTAAATCTACCACTAGTTTGTTTCACTGGGCACCTACTTTTGTGAAGACTCTCAGATGATGAGGGAGAGATATTTGGCACATGGAAAGGGAACGTCCTCCAGCCCAAAGTCTCCTTGCATTGCACATAAACACATCCACTGTGCAGTGAGGGTAATCATTCAGTATGGAATTATTATAATAGAGACATGCAAATGGCCTTACTATATGAGAATAAATATTGCTTTATCTCTTAAGTGGTCAAAAGCAAATTACTCCAGGAAAGGCAAAAACAGTACAAAAATAGATTTGGTCACATTAATTTCACATTGTCTGGAAGAAAACACACTGATACTACAATACTGATGGCTGAATCAAGCATTGTAACAGGTTCATATAAACAAATACTTCTGTTGCATAACCTTTTGCCTAAACAAGAATCATAGAATATCTTGAATTGCAAGGGACCCACAAGGATCATCAATGATATCAAAATCAACTTTGAAGCATTTTAAGAACATGATAGGGCCCCAAAACACAACAATCATCATTCAGCATTTCTGTAGTCTAGTGAAGTTGTAGAAAAGTCAGGTTTTGCCTCTGCATTAAAGACTATTTTTATCAAGGACATGAAAAAAGTTCCTGGTAGAAGTTTGTACACGATACACAAACTGGGCAAATACAAGAGTTACCATTACACAGTAATCTGGATCAATTTGTAAGCTAGTTTCAAGCAAACATTAAACAATCCAAAAGAGCCAATCGTAAGGTCTTGTATTGAAGAATCAAAGGCCAAACACAACTGATGTGAGACTGTGCTGGGAAGCAGCAAGTCAAAACTGGATTTTTGGGCCCCAGATCATCACACAAAGGCAAACTCCCACCACAACGCTATAGAAAAAATACTACTGGGATTCTTATACTTGTAAGCAGAAATATTGTTGTACAGAATACTGCTTTCATCTTGTGTTCTGTGCTAGCACCCCCATTTCAAGAACAATGTTAGTCCCTCAAGTGATTTCTGAGGAAGCAGGATTGGAACCAGAAATTCAGGCTTACAGAATGAGAGCAATTACTCCATGCAGGACCTTAAGAAATAGAAAAGCCTAAGGAAAAGCTTTACCCCAGTTTAAAGTATTCACATTTCTATTTTTCCAACAAGGGCTATAAGATTTAACCAACCTGAAGCTGACAACTATTAAGGCTGAAAATAAGCAGACATTTTTAAAAGTAATTTAATATATTTAGATGCCTTAGTATCTTGCACTGGGGAAACAACCATTGGTACTAGTCAAATCAAAAACTTCTTTAATCCAAAAATGTGTAGAGAGAAATTCTATGGGGCTGTTACACAGGATCTTGGGCCAGCAGGCTACAGTAATCCTTGAGATCTTACAGTCCTAGAAAGCACAATGGAAATAGCATGGTATTCTCACATAAACTTCCCACAGACCTTCTGCAACACCCTGAGGAAAAGACACACCTTAAAATCCCTGTCCTGGCAAGGAAATTCCCTTCAAATGGCAACAGGGACCCATGCTGACATCTTGCCACCTCCCTGCACATCAGTTACATCAGCCCAGTCAAGAAAATCAGGAGAGGGATGCTAATAGAAGTGTACAGAGGTCATGCTCTTTTCCGTAAGTATTAAGTCAAAGGGAGGAAGCACAGAGAAAAGAAAAGGAAAGGTAAGAGGTGATAAGAAGTAGGAGGTTTTAGTTTATTTACCCCTGGGCTGCAGTCCCTTCATCCCCACTCCTGTTTGCCCTGTGTCCTGCGCATGGGGTGTGAACAGCTGCACATGCACTTTCTGCCAAGACAGACTAAGAGCATCAAAAAGAGTACTCTGACTTTTACAAAATGCATCTGCCAGAAACTCTCTCAAGTGCAACATGTGCCAAGCCCTGCCCAGCTCCAGGCCAGCTCTGCCTGCTAATCTGCCAGGCTGAAGTGCCCCCTCATTCCTCATGACCACAGCCAAGCTTGCAGATGCCCTTCAGCTGGAATTCTGCTCACAGGCTGCGAATTTCATTCCCCTTGTTTAAGCTTCCACTCACCCTTCTGCACTGGCCAAAGAAGTTCAACCTGCAGACCAAGCAAAGGGATTGGGAGACCTCCAATGACCTTGGGAGACCATGTATCGCACCAGAGAAGGCAGGCTGGCTGCAAGGCTCCAATGCTGTACTTGAAATGTACTTAATTATTCCGTCATTGAGCTGTAGTTAGCAGTTATGCCTCCAAAGACTAGAGATCACAGGGTTATGGAGCAATTTGCTACTGTCTTCTTCCCATGAGCAATACAGTCCTGAAGAAACCAGGGGCACAGCCAAATTCGTACATGGATCCTGCACTATGTGGATTTTAGCTGGTGAAGCTGTTACCTGCATCTCAGAGCTCCACAGATTAGCTACATAAGAATGGGGTCATTTCAATGGGCTTGATTTTCTTGACTCACATTTTAGTGATCAGAGATACTAGGCTGCATAGGCTGCAGGGAATGAGAGGAAAGAAAATCTGGTTCTCCAGGCTCACAGAACAAGTTCATAAAGAGGGAGAAACCAGTAAAATCCTTCCTTTGCCAGCCTACTTTGCATGAGACCAAATGAATTTAAATACACTTATACTTGCAAAACTAACAAAAATGGTATCAAGCTTAAGGCAGCACATACTGGTATTCCTGCCCAACTCTGCACAGACCATTGAGCACTTGCCCAGATGAACTCCTGCCTGCTTGACTTTTTTCAATACAGGTGCAGTACAACTGGAAACTCACTTCACAGAAGTTTTAGAGACCCCCTTTCCAGCTCTTCTTCACTCCCTGCTCTCCCCTGCGAACCTCCCAGTTACCTCCAGCTGCTTGTGAAGATTTACATTCTAACTGCAGACGTACAGCTTGTCCTTAAGGATGAGACTCATAACAGCAACGTGTGGGATGAGGAATTCAGAAGTGTGGAGGCTGAAGGACCACAAGATTGCCAACCAAGAGGAACACTGCTGCCACACAGTCTCCATCACAGCCCTGCAGGGCAGCAGCAGCTTCCTTACCAGGAATTCAGAAAAGCAGTAATCCAGTATGCCTGCAGTGATGTTTCCCAGCAAATCAATTTTTCTGTGCTAATCCCTACCCGTCTCTCCAAGTGCTAGACACAAAGCAAAAGAGAGCAGAGGCCCTGACACAAAGAACTTGAAATCTCGTACAAACAATAGAGCGAGCTCATTTGTCTTCCTAGAGGGAAATAAATAAATGAATAGAAGCCCCAGAGACCAAATGTGTATTTTGCTGATATTCCACACTGGCAAGGCAGGGTACAACCCTTGCACACATTTCCCGATGCAAAATGAGCTACCTGGTGTAAGTGGAGCTCTAAGAAGAGTGTCTGCTGAAACAGCTCTGCTGGCTAGGGATTTCACCTCCTCACAACCCTGACTGACAGGTGTCTGGAGCAACGACCAGCCAGGAAAGAGCATCTCACTGGGATTAAGTGTGCATACCACAACCATTAAGGAGTCAGCTGTTGCACTGACTTCGAGGGGCAGACTAGGGGTGGTTTGTCTGCAGTTGGTTCTCCCAAACCTTCTCTGGTCAGGTGCAAAAGGGAGAGGCAAGAGGAGATTACTGTTGCAGAGCTGGCCAAAAACCAATTCTGAAGAGTTAATTAAAAGGAGAGGGAGATCACGAGGCAAACAGGCAGGGCGAGGAAAGAGGGTGAGCAAAGGCAGAACTGCAAGTGAGGAAGAAGCAATTGGCAGGGGGAGCAGAAAACAGTTGACAGGCACAAGGAAAAGGAGGGGACCCAAAGCGTAGGTGGGGCCCAGCCAGGAGAGCCCTGAAGGCAAGGAAAAGGTGTCTCACAGGCAAGCAATGGGTAGAGAAGTCCACGGGAAGCCTGCTCAGCAGCGTTGAGGGAGGGTGCAAACGTGCACATAACTGAAAAGAGGTGCCAAAGGTGCAGGAAGGCTTCAGCAGAGCTGATGCTGGCAGGGAGGGCAGATTCTGCAGCTCGCCCTTAGAATACAGGGGGGGAAGACGGGACGGATGCTAGGCGACTAGAGAGCAAAGCAGGGTGTCGGGGCAACCCAGGCACGCAAGCACAGGGATGGTGGGGCAGCCCCCAGCACTGACCTTGCCATGTAGCCCAAGACGTGGGCCCGGATGACTATAGCTGCTTTCCTCAACTCCTCTTCCCGATCCTTCTCCAGCTTCTGCTCAAGAGCTTCCTTCAGGAAAACCTGACGCCACGGGGAGGAGTTTCAGTAAACACAAAGAGAGGAAAGAAGTCAGTCCCCGGGAGAGCCGGGCGGTTTCGTCCCCGGGTGAGCGGCGCGGGGAGCGCTCCGTGCCCGGGCGGCTGCGCCGCCGCCGCCCCCGCGCTGCCCCGCGGCGCCCGCACTCCGAGCGCCGGGAAAACTTCTACAGCGGCTGAGCCAAACTCCGTGCCCAACCCCCGCCGCCCTCACTCTGTGGTCAAGACTTAGAGAGGGAGGGAGCAGAGGAAGGAGGGAAAGAGGAGGGAGGAGGAGAGCCCTAGTTTGCGCCTCTGATTAACTCTTTCCCAGCTGACAGCTTTCCCGGCACAATCCGGTACCTCCCTGCAGCAGGCACTGGGACTTGCTTGGGTGATTAAATATTTTGCAAAGAAACTCCTCCGCTTTTCAGGGAACGGGAGGAACTTTTAGATTTCTAGACTCCGGGCAGTAACCTTAACAGCAATCTTAATGGAAGGCAGGCGAAAAGCCAGAAGCCCAGTCGAGGCACAAAGCTGCGCGTACTCTCAGCCCACCGGTGCTGAAGCCCTCCACCGACCTCCAGAAACTCTGGGGTGAGCTGCTTCCCTGCTGAAGAGGTTCGACAGTGGAGCTTGCACTAGGGGCAACTGAGCTCTGACGATAGAACTCTCCAACTATTAGTGACTGCACATCACTGTCCAGCATTTTAATTCTCAAGCATCTTTCACCACCTGTATTTACAGCTTCTGCTCGGTGGTAAATGCTTGTGAAGAATGCAGGTGCTATGTTAAAGACAAAGGAACTGAGATACGAGCAAGATAAGGCCATGTTTACAGGAATTGTGCTGACATACCTAAGCAATGTTAAATCAGCTGGCTTGCATTAGGTTAGCACAAGATTCAGCACAAATTCCTGAAATAAATGCACTGCTTTTTGAGATGGATTGCAGCCTGCATGGAGCTCCACAGCGCTGTGGGTACACTGCTAGCAGTACCCAGACTAGAATAAGCTGGTAAGACATGTCCATACAAGCTGCAGTCACAGCAGCAAGTGCCATATGGCCATGCTCGTGTGACCTCCTGCCTGGCACTGGATAAAGCCCTGCCAGGGCCAGCAGCAGAACAGGCTACACTGGGGAAGTGCAGCTCCACTTGTTAAAGCACTGCCATGTACACAGGATGTGAGCTGATATTCATAAATCTGCAGAACTCAGAACCACATTAATCAGTAGAAACTCCTTACAAATGTACTGCATCCATGTGTTTGTGCTGAGAGGCCAGAGATTGGAACAGTCATTCAGTCCAGTGCTCTACACAAACTCTCCTCTTTCCCTCTTATCTCCCCTTATGTCTCTCTATAGCTTCCCCTCCATCACTGCTTTCAGCCTCATCCCTTAAGGCTCTTCCTTCCCCCAGCAATGACCATTGTGAACTGACACCTCTCCCTGAGTTAGTACCCACAGCCAGTGGCTTTCCTGGACTTGAATTTCTCCTGGGGAGCAGTTTCCATTAAGAAATGAGCTGTTTTGTAATGACTAAGTAACCATGGGTAGCCTGAAAAGAAGCTTCATTATCAAGGTACTGCCAACCATGAAGCTGGCATCCTTCCCTGCAAGTTGTACATCCACTCCCTTTCAACTCAACAATCTTTTAAAGATTTCTTTGAGGCAGGGATTGCTCTTTCCATTACATTCCAGAACGAAGCAGCAGTCACCCATTTCAAGAATGCAACCAGCAAAACACTGTCTCGGTCCATTATCTTCATCAAATTGCAAAAATACTCGAGCCATCAGTATTTCCCTAGCAAGCACAGTCTTTGCTGAGCCAGGCCAGCTAAGGGGGGAGGGTGTGTGTGGGGGGAACTTCAGGGCATGCAGAGTTCCATGAGACCCAGCCCTAATCCCATAGGATTATAGGATCTATATATGCTTGAGGGAGGGGGTAATCTCAAAAAAACCATAGCAATATCTAGTTATAAACTGTTGGCATTTTGAAGGTTTGGAGGTTTTTTAGACTCCACTAGATGACAAGGAAGAATAACATGCATTTCAAGTCCAGAAGTATTTTTGATGCCTTGCAGAAATAGACTAGAAAGTGGCTGTTTCTTTGTCATTATTCATAGTCATTTTCTGAAAACATGGGATCGTTTTCATCTGAGAAAACAATGATTGAACAAAACATACAAGGTTACGTCTATCATATTCTGCTCATACTAGACACTGGGCAGATTTTAAACCACAGTGAATCACCACAGTGCTCCTCACACAACCTCAAAGCCTGCATGCACCATCAGAGTGACAGAGAACATGTTAAGGTCTCACAGAGATCAGCAGACACAAATGTAACTGCTTGGGCACCCATGTGTACATAAGTGGGATCATATGATTCTTGGGGACAACACTGGGAAAGCAGGAAGTGGGTCACTATGACCTGGATGCCAAACAGTGTACAGCAACCTCCTCCTTCAAACAGGCCCTGCAAACCAGCAGGTTGAAATGTGGAAATTAATGTCTTCAAATAGAAGAGGTTACTGTGTTAAACCACTGTAGGAAATCTGTGTTGTGGGTATGGGCAAGTATGGCAGAAGGCCCAGGTGCAGTGAAGAAAGGGTCATGGAAGCTGCTGCTCTATCCCAGCACATCCCAGTGAAGGCAAAGGCACCTTAGCACAATCCCTTTCATCATTACACTGCTTGTTTGCATCCAAGCCCTCAACTCTGCCATACCACCAGATAAAACCTGCATTGCATACATTAATACCTCTTATAAACATTAATTTGACAATTGCCAGCACACCAGTTGCTCTATTCTTAATGAAAAACACAAAGACCATCCTGCCCTTCCTCCTCCATTTCCTTTCCCAAGCTTCACAATCCCCTGCACTAATTCACAGAGTCTTTTCCTTCCTCTTTCAAACAATTGCTAGGGATATAATTATCCTTCCATTCATTTTTGCAGGAAGTATTCCCCCTCTATAAGGCTTACTCTTCATCCACCCCTTATACTTCTTCCTAGGTTACATCCCCATGAGCTTGTCACACCTTTTACAGTAGCTACTCCTGACTAAGCCAAGATTGGTTCTGGGAATACCAACCTGAGTACCCACAGATGCACCTGTTGCAGCAAAAGTGGCAATAAGGCCATGCAGGGGACTTCCTCTTCAGGACAACGACCAGTGCTCTGTTCCCCTTGGCTGGTAGCTTCACTTCATCTTTCCAGAAAAGACTCTGGAAAAATTAAGGCTCTTTTCTCCATAAACCCAAGTACTCCAGGCCTATGTTACCTAGCACCAGCTGAAACATGAATGCAGACAGCAGTCTGTAATCCAAGGCACAGCAGCTGGATACAGACAGAAGGGAAGGTACTACCAGGAAGCACCACTGCTCTGCAAGGCCTCACCTTGGCATCTGCTTTACTAGGGATAGGCTTTGTGGAGGCACTGTCACAAAGCTGAGTTGCAAAGTGGTCTCCAAGGGAGGAATGAAATGGCTTTGCATGAGAAAGAATGCCAAGCAAGTCATCTGAAGAATGAAATGGCAGGGTAATACACCTTGGAATGACAGCACCTTGGAGCAGCCAGGGGCTGGTTAGCCATTCAGCATGGCAGCAGGTGTGGAACAGCCTTGGAGTGATCCATCCTTTCAATAAAGACAATTTATTGGCTCCCCTCTACCAGGACACACATCTCTAATACAAAACATGCCAAATAGAAAGTAACTTCTACAACCAAACAAGATGGCTCAACTGCTTCCTAGCTCCAGCGAATTTTCCTTCTCAGGCATAAAGAATACAGAGGTTGCCTCTCTTAATCATTTCTTTCTTTCCACAATACTCAGACTCACAGCAACCAGCATCCAAGCAGAGAGATTGCAGTTTACCAACATGCCGCATACAGCTCTTCAGTCAAGTTTTAGTTTACAGGACACAATCATTAAAAAAAAAAAATACATTAGACTATATCCAGAGTTTTACAAAACACACACACATTTTCTTTGCCACAATTACCTCCCATATTGTTTTTTTCCAAATAATTTGTGCGGGTCAAGGAGTGAGTGAAAACAGACAGATGGACTCAGTCCTTCATGATGCACAATGGGGACTGAATAGAAAAGGGACACATAGGTTCCAGGGGATCAAAGCAGCCTGGTTTTCCTGTTAGTTGTTAGTCTGCTGTAGGCCCTGGACTCCAGCTGTACATCTTATAACCTTCTGTACTCTAAAAGGTGAGTATGTGCATGTGAGTTTGGTTCTCTATCCTGCTGCCCTTGCTGTAGTGCTGCAATGTTCCATCTCTTGTCATGCTAGGAAGAAAGTTCAAACTCTTGTGTTTACTAGCTCTAACCACCATTTTCTAAGGCTTTCCAGACAGCTCTGCAATACTCTCCACATAGGCTTTAACACTGAAATGCTGGGAGACTGGCAGTCAAGCAACGTGGATTATCCAGGGACATGAATGACCGAGATGGTTCCTGGTTTGCAGGCACCAGTGAGGAGACTCCTGATTCCAAAACCAAAGACGAGTAACACTTTAATCTCAGCACAGAAATACAGCTAAGTGGTAAAATCTTCTTTCTGGAACATCAGTGGAAGCATGGGAAAAAAAACCAAAACAAGCAAACTCCAGATTAATACATGTCCTTCCCACAACAATGGCCAGTGGTTTCCTTGATTGTCACATAGAGCTCATAGCTCAGGCTATTAACTGGACTACCACCAAACCTCTAGGAAGAGGAGAAAGAGATCTTGCTCTAATATTATAGTATATCCATTTATTGAGAAATAATTGCTCAAAGCAACAAATGTCATTATCTGATCTCCTGGAGAAATTAAATGTGCATGTTCACTAGAATCACTTCTGGTTTCATTGTGGCACTGGAAATATTCTGAAGTACTTTTCTGAAGGCTTAAGGGCAAAAAAATGCAAGAAGTTGCTTTGATGTACTACCACCTGCTCTAGATATGGACTGCATACCCTCTATTGAGAAATGCTGTCTGCATTGGACACCATCCATCTTGGAATCTTCTTTGAAGAATTTACTGGAGTATGTGGAAAGCTGTGATAGAGACAGCTTCACACTCCCAGATTTCTATAGCAATATACCTCAAAATGCTCACATCTATTTCTGCATGAAAATCCAGACTATTCCAGGCAAGATAGAAGTGTCAAACATTCACCAAAACAGAAGCAAGATCTGAATTACTCAAGTGGGCAGAAGCATTTGGATACCTCTTCATAGAAAATGTATGTTAGCATCTGGGCTAGCTGCAAAAGCATCATCTGAGCTTCCCCAACAGAAAGCTGTCATACATCTGGGGATGTAGCTATTCAAAGTTTAGATATATACCAAGATTCAGCTCACTGCCTCAGGCAAGAATTTCAGTTAGTCAAGCAGAGTGAAATACCTGGCACAAGAGGCAAGAGTTAATGGCACACATTACAATTACATAAAATAATACCCATGCTTGTTCCCCTTGGATCTTTAAATTGGATCAGACACAACAAAATCAGTTGGCTTGGTCAATTAGAAGGATAAAAAAAAAGAATTTTTTAGATAAAATCCAAAAAATGTTCTGTGTCTCTAGGTACATAATATAGGAAATACTTGAGATGCTGCAGGTCAGTGGCATAGGCCAGTGTATTGAAAGGATCATGACTGCACTGCCTTGTAATCTGACCAGATGCAATCCCATCCCCTTGCAGCTGGAGCAAAGCCATACCCTTCCCCACAATGATGAAGTACCTTGGTTTTACCCAACTGCCATTCTTTCTTGCTGCTGTCATAGGTCTGAAGAAAACCAGCACATACAGCTTTGCTGCTGTCTGAGAGGCTTGGCCCCTTCACAAGCATCTTGTACCTAAGAACAAAACAGAATCTCATCAGATTATGGATGACAGTAACTGCCCCCTCCCTCTCTCTTCCCAATCTTTTAACTCTAATTATCCTCCTCCCATTAGTCCTTCTTCCTCTGGGACCTTTCTTCTTCATGCTTGCCTTCCAATTTGGAAATTTCCATCCCCCAACCTTTATCTGTTCCTACCACACTGGCAATTATTGTTGCAATCCTAGTAAAAGAATACAAACTCAACAGAAATTTTCAGTAAAGAACAACTGTCTTTTTGAAACATGTGCTTTCATCAGACACAAGTTATTTTGTTCAGTATAGGGGTGGCATTTAGTGCTCCAAGAGACAAAGGAAGCAATGTTCAGTGTCCCTTCTAGCCTTAAACTTCAAAAAATCCTTTTGATGTGGCTCATTAAAATGAATAATCACTCTTTCCAATATTAATCATCAACTATACTGTCCATTTGAATTTTCTTCAGCTGCCTAAAGGTTTTAAGCATGGTATTTTCCTTTTACATATTATGACCAGCTGGGTTTCACAGCATCACTCTAGCAAATCTGTGGCAAAGCTACCAAGAAAAAAAAAAAAAAAAAAGACGAAAAAAAGACCAAAGACCATCTGGCTATTTTTCCATTCTGACTTTTAGCCTAAAGGCAAGTCTCCAAAAGGCCTCCCAGATCAGTCTATGATATGAGCATTAAGGCCATGGTTAGAAATACATCCCACAGATGATCCATATCAGAAGAAGCAGTTAAAGAGGGAACAGTCATATAGAATTCTATACTTTGGGGCTGTTCCAGCATACAATACAATGACATCAATTACCTGCTGTGAAAGTCCTGGAAAAGGCGCCGTACAGGGAAACCTGCTCTTCGAACTTTCACTGTCTCCAGCATCCCTGAGTACCGGAGCTGATTTAGCACCACATCTGGATTAAAGAGGTTCGGCGCCTAAATAATGATCCAGAATCAAAACCAAATAAGCAAGGCAGTCACAGGCTGTGTATCTGTTCTGCTGTATAAAGCCAATCCTGCATATTTGGGCATGTCAGGTAAAAAGGGGGATGTTTGGGTCAAGGGGAAAGCAACCTCACAACACTGCGTAGTGCAGAATAAGGGACAAAAGGGATTTGAGCTGATTCTGGAAGAAAAAAAATGGTTTGCAGACTGCACTCACAGTCAGACTATGGTAGGAAAGGAAAGATACAATGTCTGAACACATACAGAGTGCAGAGCCCTGACTCAGTTCTCTTTGCAGTCTGTCTTTTCAGTTAAACTGGAGACAAACTACAGAATTCTTTTCCGGCATAAATCCCCTAAGCAGCCTGTCCTCTGCCGTATCATTCATGGTTTCAAAACATTCAAAGAAAAGGATCAGTTCAGCGCTCCCTACCCCATCTAGTTAGCAGCACATCCTCCCTCTGCAGCTCACAGTACAAGCGAGAGCCAGCCTGTCCCTAAGCACTGGGACTGCCTCAGAGCCAGGGATCTGCAGGAGACAGTGCCTACTGCACAAGCCCTTCATTCCAGAGCAGATTGCTCTACAGGCGCTATAAACAGGACTGATTGCTTCTTCTACCATAGCACTGGACTCTGCACAAGCCTGGTTAATCCTCCAGGCTTCATAAGCACTGAAGGAGGTGGGAATGGCTATGTAATCTCATATTCAGCATGTCATCTTTCCATCTTATTACCAGGAGAAGGGTGTGTTTTTTTCTCAGCTGTAAAACAACTAGAATGAAAAACGGATGGTGGGGAGGAACTACTTTTACCCTCAGTTTGAGGCACCTGCTAGGCATTTGTGCAGGGACATGCCCATGCAGGCCTGTGTCACATGCACAGATATGGCTGGGAGACAGACTTACCTTTTCTGTATTTGGTTTGATGCAGCGGATGAAAAATGGGTTGGAAGTACTAAGCGTGGCCATCAGGGAATGGAGAGAATCCTAAAGACCAGCAAGACAGACCCGAAGGATCAGTTAGAAGGGAAAGGGGCTACATTTGATGCAGCAAGGTCTTCATGCAGCCCTCCCATTCCTAATGTCCTTTGACTCTGCCTACCAAAATTTCAATAACCCATGAGATTCCTTCCTGTCCAAAACATACCCACACAGTTTGCTCTTAAGTCTATTTATATGGCCTCCCATCCTTGTTCTTGGAGTTGTATAGCTTTTGTGAGTTAATTTTACGAGTCTCTCAAACTTTAAATACAGGAAAAGAAAACAATTAAATGAACAGAAGGTCTGCAGACAATCTAAGTGTGTGAGATTCATACTTGCAAGGTCCTCCTAATAAGGTTTTATTGGAATTGTCACTATACCTGTAAAAATGTGGCCTAAAAGGACACATACGCTTAGCTGAAACACCAAACCAATATGAAAGATCAAAGAACCTCAAGAACGTCATATACTTAGCAAAGTACTCTTTTCCTCTGCCACCGTGCTCAGTCTTATCATCTCATATTTTATACCAGACAGAAATCCTTGGGGCAGTGGCACTGTCTTTTTTTAGCACTGCAACATTCCTGCACATTTTCAGTGCTGGACACAAAACAAGGATGAATGACTCCTCTTGGCTGCAGGCCTTGCTTTACCCATCTGCTCCTCCCCAGAAGCCTGCTGCTCTCTTGGAAAACATCATACCCTGAACTGGGAACTGACAGTCGGTCTGCGCCTCTGGGTGCCCATCTTCAGTGTCTCTTCACTGCAACGACTGCAGACTCTTTCAAAAAGATCATAGATGAAGTCCAGCCTAAGGGAGAAGAATTAAAGAAGATGCAAGACACCTACCACCTGTGAGAAGATGGTTCTTATTGTCAGCTACTGCCCATTGTGAAACACCTAATTTTTATACCTGCTGTGCCAGACTGGCTGCAGGAAGCAGTTCAGCTGGGCAGTTCAGTGAGGACATTAATACTTCCCATGTGGCTGCCCAGATCCTGTGGGCTGCCTTGTATACCACACTCAGCTGCAAAGCCGGAAGTCCCATCTCACACTTTAAAGCAAGATATTACACAAAGGAAAATCTCCATTCTGCACTGGCTAGGACACCTCCCTTGAGCAAGGAGGGAATACTCAAGGGACACCTCCCTTGAGCAAGCATATGCCCCCAGGCAAAACTACCTTGAAGGTATGCCAGCTGGACTGGTGCTGTCATGCCTCCCAAACTAGCTCTCATGATTAGCCCCCATGACATGATCATGAAATTGGAAGCCCAGCTCTTCTGTGGCCAGAGGAGTTCTAGAGCTACCCTCCATGGAGATCATTTCTGTAGAATATTCCACCATTTTGCCACTTCTGAGATATTGGTGCTGGTTCTTAACGAAGTTGCACGAAGTTCTTCAGAGCTGCCTGTGCCAGTTTATTGTTATGGCTGTTTCTGGCCCAACTTCCCTTCTGGCATGTTGAAAAAGCCTGAGTCCTTCTATTATGCTGGACAATAACAACCACAATTCTGGCATCAAGCCTCATGTAAAATGTTCCCCAGATGCCACTGTCCAAGTAAGAGAACTATAAGCAGCTCATAGTCTCAGCTCCCTTAGGTTGTTTCAAAGCTTCTCAGTGCACACTCTGCAGCAGCTTCAAAGATGCAGGTCTGAGACAGTCCCATCAGGCTGGAGCCCAAAGGCAATACATGGACTGTGGTAAGAGGCACATGGTAGAGTCGCTGCTCAAAGACTTGTAGGATCCTCTGTATTATTAAATGCCTCCCTCTTACTAGGCCCCACTTCTGTTTCCCAGATCTTGCTCAAGATCAAAATTAGCTCATTTCTCTAAGGTCATGTTGCAGCTCTGGGATATAACATTAGGGCCCATGCCCAGTCCCACAGCAACAGCTCAGTCTGGCTCAGGATAAGGACAGCTGATTTCCACTAACAAGCAGGCTGGAAAACAAGCAGCCTCTGTACAAAGGCTGGCAATTGACAGCACGGCAAAGAGCATTGACTCATTCAAGGAAAACCTTGCCATTGTTGGTACAGGGAGGCAAGAGGAAGAAGAAAAAGGAAAAAGGGAAGGAAAAGGGAACGGGGAGGGGGAAAGGAGGACAGGAAAAAAATATTGCCTGGAGGGATGTCTGTCATGCTGTTAAAGCTCTTCTTAAAACTGGGACAACATGAGTCCTGATTAAATCTGTGCCTCATCTTACTTCTCCAGCTCTCCTTTCTTCTATCAGGACACTTCAGCACAAAGAGAAGAATGATTAAGAATGATGCCTGATGCTCTGGCAAAAGCAACTGCTTTCTTGGTCTGGTTTATTACATGAATGTGGCTTAGTTCTGCCCAACAGATGCGGCCTCCTGACAAGCATACCTGCTGTCTTTCAGCATGTTTAAAATGTCATCGCGAAAGGTGTCTCTGTTCTTCTCCAGAAAGCCTCTCACATCGTACAGCACCTGCAACACAGACACAGCCACTAGAGCAGCGCCGTACAGATCATTAAGTCCTTCCACATTTACATGCCAGTGTACAAGGCTTCCAGCAGAGCTACACAGTAACACTGCAGGCTTGTGCCAAGATCTGAATTTCTGGGGTCAAAGAGCTACGCAGTTCTGCAGTTACTGGCAAGAAAGTGGCTTTTAGCCATCAATTAAAAAAAACCACAAAAAAACACTCAAAAACAAGAGCCAAATGAAACAGCTGCGAAGATTTGCCTGGCAGGAGAGGGTCTGTGGGGAAATCCTCTGCAAGGTATGATGTACTCTATTCACTTCAGTAGAGTGAAGAGAATGGCCACCCAGTGCCCCAACTTCCCAACCACAACAGGTCAACAGATTCTTCTGGGAGGAGGTTAGCCCTTCTTTAATGTGCAGGTGTCCTCCCTTGGCACACCTTCATCTGCCTCATACCTCTTCACAACAAACAGCAACATTTAACCTTGAAGGCTCGGGAACCTTTTCCTTTTTGCAATAGGTATTCAGCCTTTCCTCCTCCTCCTCAGAAGTCAAATTTTCCTTGTGACTTCTCCTTTGAGTTTTGTTTGTTTGTGAATGCCCAAGATAAGACAACATGAGTAACAGAAGTAAGGAGTTTATCCCCCAAACAAAACATTGCCTGAGAAACACAAACATCCAAGTTGGAGAATACAGTACTGGAGAGTGACACGCTATTTTAAGTCCATCGCACTCGTGCTCTGGTATGGGACATTAACTGTGTGGAAACACACAGCTCAGAGACATTCTTGGTTTTTGGAATCTAGAATTGAGGACCTCAAGTCCAGAATACACCAAGCATCTCACCAACACATCATGAACACCTACCTCCCCTGCATAATGTCTTATGCCAAACTGATGGTCTGTCACCCGAGGCTTCACATAGTAAGGGTTGCTCTGAAATGAAAGAAGTTGTCTTATAATGCTGGTATAAGAATAAATAGTCAGTCAGGAACTCTGCCATGACTATGACAAGGCTGGGATGGGCAAGGACCTTTGCTCTTGCAGAGCCCGACCACATCTGCTGCAGCTATCTGCAGCTGCATTACAAACATGTTACTCAAATTTAAGATGGAAATATCCAGCCCTTTAAGGCGTTTCTCATGTGAGTAAGGGCTTGCAGAATCAAGGCTGCGGAGGCATGCCATGGATGAAATGTTAATTCTTGTGTGTCTGACACCTGAGGAGACTGAGCTCCACAAAAACCATGTGGTGCAGGACACAGGTTCAGGATGCAGGGAAGATGGCAGCTTTGCATAACACCTCCACACCTTTTCTTCATCATAGGAAATAACATACCAATTTCCTGTCTTCCTCTATATTTTATCTTTCCTCGTACCTCTCTTCCCCTACATTCAATATTCAGTTTTCCTTTCTCTTTTTCCTCTCTCATTTCCCCCTTCCTTCTTCTGTTCTGTGGAAACCATTTTAACTGTATAAGAGCAGCCATGCTGCTAGATAGATCAACAATCTATCCAGTTAAGTATTCTGCCTGTAGCACTGGCTATGTAGGGTAGAGTACAAACAAAGCAAGTAAATCATACTTTCATCCTAATATTCCTTCAAACTCTAATTATTTCTATGAGGCCTTCTAACTAGTAACCCCAAATGGATTTCTCTTTGAAATACTTGATCATTCCACAAGTGAACCCATACAGACTTCTTGCACCTGGAGTGTCCTTTCACAAGGAGCTCTCAACCAACTACATAGGGAACTAGAGCTGCTTGGATTTAAGCCTGGCTTCCATTAGTGCCACTAATCTTCTACAGGCCACGTGTGATTTTTAAACCCATCACACCCACGCAAGTCATCTTGTGTCCACACTGCAGGTCCCTTCAATGCAGTTTTCTGTAGCACTGGAGCTGTCCCAGACCTGCTGTTTACCCGTTCTGACAGAAGCCCTCCTTGCGTGGAGGGGCCCCGTGGTGTACGCGGTTCACAGTGAAGGTGATCTACAATTGTACAATGCCATAACAACGTTCTCTGCTTTTACTGTTAGCTTCCTGGGAGCTCTTACTCCTTCTTTTGGGGATTTTTATTACTGCTGAGCCCTGTGCTGGTATTTCCATGGAACTCCATCACAGTCTCTGTCTGGGTCTCACTCCTGAAGAGCAGCAGTCTCTGTACAGGGTCTGTATCAAAAACCAGTCATTGCTATTGCTTCTAATTTCAGGGGCCATAATTTCAAAGGTGAAACTGGGACTGTTTTCCTTCAGGCACAACATTTTACATTTATCTACACTGCCTTTCATTTTAATTTTCACTTTACAGCACAATCAGTCTCATGAGGCCCCTCTCAGACCAGCCTTGCCCTGTGAGTCAGCAGAAGGCCTCAGTTCTTGTAGGAGACAGTGTCTTAGAGGCCTCCTGTCACTGAGGTAACTGACCATTTACATTCTGTGAATTTACACAAATGTGAAATCAGAACTATAGGCCTATAGTTTCCTACAATACTTTCTAAAAATTAATATAATTCCCTACCTTCTCAGACAAAAGTACTAAGAAAATTTTAAGTAACGTGTTGCACGATGCTGTTTGTAATTCAGCTCTTTCATCTTCAAGATTTTTTAACAGTATTTAGCAGGTGGACAGCTGATGATGATGACAATTTGTTAGTGCTACTGAAAATTGTTTTTTTTTTTTTTCTTTTCACATTGATCCCATTTCATTGCTCTTCCCTTCCCCCAATACAGTAATTTTTTCCCCAACCACAAACTTCCCTGTCTTCCACTCCAAACATGACTGCTACTGGATCTCTCATGTGGACTAGCATCCTGTTCTCCTCTCCCTCTCTACCAAGCCCTTATATTTCACCCATGCTTACAACACTTCTGGTTCCTTCTGCTATCTTCCCTATTGCTCCTCTCTCCAGTTGTTTCAGAGGTCATATTCTCTTAAATCCCAGATTTATGCTTTTCCCCCTTAACACTATAGCATTCCACAGAAATACAGAGAAGAGGGCTTGTTCTCGTCAGGCTTCCCAGCAATGCTGGCTGGATGTCTTCCAATGCTCTTCCAGCGAGCACTAGAGACTTTAACTGGTATAAAAAATGCTTTTGCCTTCAGCAAATGCAAATCCTAGAGCACTCTCCACCATTCCTCCCTGCACTTATAACTCAGCCTCTCAGCCTCTCAGCCTCTTCCATCTCCTGCAAGCTTCCATGTTAACTGCTATTGCCTCAAAGCAGACAGAGGTGACACTATGAACAGCTTAATGAAAAGGCTACTCAATGCACAGAAATTCACCAAAAATAGCAACCAAAATGTAGTGGGGCATAAAGGAATGCAAAATAATACTGGCAGTCTCATGCTGCTGTACAATAAACCACAGGTACCTTCTTACCAAGGGAACTGCATTCTGGTCTGATTATTTATCTCAAAAAAGAATAGAGAAAAAAATATGTAGACAAATTCAGAAATGAACAGCAGAAAGAAAGAGGAGCTTTGAAACGTCTCCATTTGGAGAAAAACTGAAGAGTTTGGGACAGTTGAGAAAGAAAATTAATAACAAGTGATACATTAAAAATATTCATTAGTTCTATATTAAAAAATACCAACAACAATTTAAGAAAAAAAGAAGGTAAATCAGGCATTCTTACATTTCTTGACCTATAAGACAAGGCAAAGCCACAGTGGACTTAATTGAAGGCCTTGATTTAAGCCTAAAGAAAGTAAATATTTCCTCAAAGCTGTAAGTAGCCAACCAAAAGTCATTGCTATTGCTTCTAATTTGAAGTCCTGAGTATTACTAGCAGTTACAATGCTAATATGAAAAATGAGAGTATCTGCAACTATGCCAATTAAAGAAAATTCAGATAAAGGATACAGATTTGTAAGGTTTCAGGCATGGATGAAGCCTGAATTATAAGACTAGAAAACATATTTGCTGACAGTGTTCTTACTGAAGTGGTTAATTACTCCATAAGTCCATGCTACAGGCTTTAATTTGCTTTGTTTTCAGTCTATTTACTATTTAGAACAAAGTGTTGACTGTACCAGAGACATGGTGAGGGATTGCTACAGTGATCTCAGTGGGGTTTCTGTGTCCCCAGGATAGCTTTCTGACCTGCATGAAAAAGCCGTTCCACTACTGTGTCCAGAACACAAGAAAGAGGATGAAAGAATTTAATTAATTAGGAACAATAAGAGAGCTTTCATTAAAAGTCACGAAGCAAAAGCCGTCCCCAGCCCCAGGAGATGGATTTGACATGCTCTGGAGCAGACTGCTGTGAGTCAGCTGGCAGGAGAAACCCACACACACTGTGCAGCCACATCCTGTGCCCGGGGTGCTGCCTCGTGTCCCGTTGCAGACCAGCAGAACCTGACTCCATCCCATGCTGCAAATTCAAACCTCCTCTGCCCACAGCCTGTGGAATGCACACTCCCTCTTCTCTATGTGCACAGGAGACCATTCTCAGGTTGCTTTACGTATTACTGTTGTTCAGTGCAGCCTTATTAAACATTTGCAGGTTCGGGCCAAAGGCATTTTAAATTTCCTGCACAAAGCACAAATTTTACATCAACAAAACCTTCACTTTAGGTTTTGAAATGCTGATGGGGCTAACATACTGATCATTTGCCTGCCAGGTTATTTTCTTACTTACCATATGCTGGCTGTGAAGTTTTTCCAGAAGGGTGTTGTCTGTGCCTTTGGGGAATCGACTCTCTTCATTCACCAAAGCCAGTAGACCTAGTTTCTACAGCCAAACAAGAGACAGGCTTTTACAGTCAGCAAAAGCTTTAACTACACAGCACCAAGCCAAGAACTGGAGATCTGAACAGACCACTGAGGAATAACCCTTGAGTTATACCCAGCAAAATCAAACTGAAAGCAGAATGCTGGATGGTTAGTGCATTCAGCAAGCAGAGAACGTAAGTGGAGATCATTTATAAAAAATTCAAATTAAGGTTTTACTTAAATGCTAATCCCTGTCTAAAACTATGACACCCTTCCTAAGCTTACTCTCAACAATAAGTTGAGATCTGCTTTCTTGAGCCAGGACTATGGGTGGAACAGCTCATACTTTTGCCAGGTCACTATGGGAAGAGGATCTAAGCAACTATCTGCTTTTAAAACCAGGAAATGCCAGGGAAGATCTCAAGACAATCAGCAGTCCCCACTGATCCCTAGAAACTGTCGCAGGTAACTGCTTACCTTCTCAATAAGGTCAAGGCATTCTGCATTATCCATCCAGTCAATGGCTTCCCAGTTTATCCCTTCCCTGGTAGTCAAGAACAAACAGAACAAAATTGTGAAATGCAAGATCCAATGTCCTGGGGTGTAGGAGAGCAGAAGTAACTGAACCTGGGAGCTGTCCCAGGACTCAAGGTGATTTGCAGGAATTAGGCTTTGCCATGGGTGAGGAAAAAGAATAGGGGACACAATGCACTGCTAACACAAGGAGATGGAAATAAAAGACAGCTTTTCTTATCCACACCAGTGACGTAGACCGATGCTTTTCTTATAGTCATTGAGCAAATTTCACATGAATTTTAAGACTGTGCTCTTTCTGGAGTGATGAGCATCAGCCCACACAGAGCTGATGATGGACAGTTTGCTACACAGCTTCAAGAGTCAGCTGCTGACCCACCAGATTTCTGACCCTTTTCCAGATTTCCACCAATCTGGAAAGCAGGCTTGAAGCACATCTGCCAGAAGACTGAACCACAGCTCACAGGTCCACCAGGAGAAGAGACTGGACAGAGTTGTGTTTGAAGAGGATGACACAGATAAGCTTTGGCCTGACATGTAGGGAGCCTACAGGGTGACTCTGCATGTTTCAGAATAGCAGCTGATGTATGTATAATAGTGCAATAATGTGCTCTGAAAATCACCCATGACATTCTGTAAATCTGCTGAATGTGTTTTTCCCCCTTACCATCTTCTTATACTCCCATAATACAGGATATGTCTGTTTTCAGAATTCAGAGAAGCCTAGAATAACTCCTAAGAATACAAGGAAGACTAGAGGCTATGTGTGAGGATACTTACTGACATTCTGATACAGACACCTTTCAGGTGGAGACTAACATTTTGAAGATAGTGGAACTGTTGCCTCAGAGTGCTTCAGCTTTATACTTTAAGGTTCAGGCATATACTTTATACTTTCAGGCTTCATACTTTAAGGTTCAAAGCATCAAGATGAGATACATGAATCTACTTACTAAGCCTGAGGAAGCAGAGCTTAATATGGTGAAAGATGAGCTTTAAGTACATTGCCTTAATGTACTTAAAGAATAATTTGATTTGTAGTCAATAAAAAAATCCTCTCATTCCTTCCATAGTTCAGCCACAGAACTTAAACTTCTATACAACCATCAGGAAAGAATCACTTGTCATGATGGTACCATTTTTAATACAAGATTCCTGCAATGGTGGAAGTGGCCTGAGAAGTGAGTGCATAAATAGCTTTGCAATTTTGTAATCTTTAGAATTTAATGAATTGCCTATTCAACTGTCTCCCTTTACAAGGTTGCTCTCATTTGCCCTCACTGATCCTATTCAATTCTCTCATTCACAAACATAGAGGCTTCTGTTTCAGAGCAACAACTGAAGTATTTGTCTAGCAGTCTTCTCTAGAAGCAGAAATACTCTAGAACATCACAGGTACTTCACAAAATACAATCCAATACAAAGCCCACAGAAGAGGAAAAAGCTGTGCAGAAGGCCCCAAGCTCAGGAAACAGCCTGATGTAAATCTTGCTGAGGAAAAGAGTCCTTTTCACAGTATAGGAATCTCTAGGACAGAAAGAGCTGTCAGATATCTCTAATTGTCTATCTTTAGGGAATTTACTTTTTGCACATCAAGATTCCATCTGCATTACACCACCACTGCCATAGGTAAATCATTACCAAAGTCAGTAATACACCCAGTGACCATGTCCTCTAATGGGTTAAAGCCCAGGAACTTTCCATTCAGCTGAGAGACAGAAGGAATCTGGAGTTTCTAAACACTACAATGGAGAATGCTTTTTTTCCTCGAGACAAGTGACTTATGCTGGCAAAGCACATGGACAAGGCTTAACAAGACACATCCATGGTCAGGGTTGTCCTGAGGCACAGCTGTCTCTTCTGCTTCAGTGGTAGGGACTGAGCAGCACAGAAGGAATGATGTCCTCCCTCCTACTACCCATGAAAGCAGTGGGCCCCACTCCCACTGTTTGTCACCTGTTGTACTCCAGCTGTTCCAAGGAGAAGATGTGTTTGTTGAAATATTCCTGGAGTTTCTCATTTGCATAGTTAATATTAAACTGCTCAAAACGATTCACCTGCAAGAAGAAACACTTATAAAATATTACATTCTTGTTCCTGAGCTCTAAAAGAATCTATACCAGCAAGAGGGAAGGTGCCAGGCCTGGAGTAAAGCCAGAGAACATAGTGCTGTCAGGTGGATATGAGGAGGGGAGTATGGAGAGGTCCACTAGGAGAATAGTATTTGTAGTCCATGCAAGGTTAATTCAGTAAACCTAATTCATAGTAAAGCATACTAAAGACAATTATGTTTCTCTTCTTGGAATAAAGAAACAAATTCCCTGTTAGGTCACCGGGCTTTCTTTTCTGTGAAATATCTGAGCTGTCACTCTATGACTATTCAATATACATCCCACATCAGCTGTAGTTAGAAGCATTACATGCAGGATTCCCTACACAATGCAAAACAGATGTAAACAAACAATGTACATGTAGGATTTGGATATCTGGTTTGCATACAAATCAAAAATTCAGTATTATCTATCACAGCAGATCTGCTTAGGGTTTGTATCACAAACCAGACCTTGAACATCAGCCTATATGAATATGGCTGCCAGAAATGGGCAGCTAAATATACCTTTCTG
>WAAG01030469.1:702-13833 GCA_013390105.1 Tichodroma muraria
TTTTCAATCAGTCTTAATAAGTCTGGATCTAAAGTGCATTTCTAACCCTGCATTTTGAAAGGTAGTTGTGCCTGTATAAAACATTTTCAGTGTATGTGAATAAGCACAAAGCTCTTCGTGTTTTGTGTCTTGCTTTACTCACTCATCATGACATAAAATAACAGCATTTGAGTTTGCTGCAGTGCTACAGTCAGGTTAAAAGCCCACCAAACTGAGCCCAGGCCACTCACTCCAATTAAATTAATTGAATGTTACCAGAATAAAATGGATTGTAACAAAGTAACCAACCACAGCCTTCTTACTGAAATGGAACATGCAGACGCAAGTGAGCTATTAAACCATAATTATACAGATTTGTAGTATGGTTGGTCTTTTGTTCTCACTCATCAGTCAGGAAATGTGTATAAAATACACAAATGCATGTCCTCACCTTGGTGGCATAACAATATAGCAACATGCAAAGAAGAGAGCTGAGCAAGGAATGCACACTTCAAGGAGTCAAAGCTATATTTCATATATACAAGGGCAGAGAAAAAAACCCCAAACCCTATGGATGACAAATCACATGCCGCTAAGGCCTCCTTGGACAATTCTATTTCAATCAGAAAAGAGGAGATGAAAAATTATTCTCAGTGAGGAAATGAAGGACAAACACAATCTCAACATTAAAACAAGGTTGATGAAAATCTCCCTGCCTTTCTCCTCCTACCAACTAGGTTTTGTGACTCAGAAAAATGGGCACATACCACATGATAAATTTCAGAACTGCTTAGAGAAAAATCAAGAGTGCAGCCTGAAGAGAGCTTTGTTCCATTATCAAGAGTTGCAAAATCATCTTTTATCATCATTGGCATACAAATATAACCTCCCCTCCAAATATTAATACTCCCCTCCAAGGAATAACTGCAGTCTTTCCAGACCTCTACAGTGCAGGCACATTTAATCCCTATTTAAAAAAATAGAAAAATTAGTTGCTGGGGAATGGCACTAGGAACTGCAGCATGTAAGAAGCAGAAATCTTCAAGGGCCAGGCACATGCATTAACACTGGGATGAAGTTTAGCAGTGTCAGGGTGGAGTTTTAATTCACACCAAAGGCCTTTCCACAACGGTGCACTCACAGTGCAGGTGTGGGACAGGGAGCCCCATTAACAGGATCCCATGGAAGACGGGACAGAAGAGCTTTTGGGTGGTGGATCTGTATCCAGCAGCTTGTAGGAACTATGACAAGACCCACTCTCCATGTGCACGAGCATCTCTGCTTCACAGCCACTCCTGTCATTCTTTAATTTGAATTAATGAACAGGTAACAAGTTGTTCAGCATGTTCAAGTCAAGAGTACTTATTCACTTACCACAAATCTACTGCGAAGACTCTTAGTAAGGACACAGGCAATAATGGGAGATCTTTCCCTAATGTAAAATAAATACTAGGTAATATAAAAACATGTTTTAGGAAACCGTAAGTAAAGTAGATTGCAAAGTATCCCATGCTTAAACACACAGATTCAATGCTTTAGTTAATGTAATGCAATGAGTCCTCAGTGTCCACATGTTTAAAAGTGCGGTCCTTTCTAATGCTTGTTTTTACATTAGCATTTGATTTTCTTTTTTCTAGGCAATTGATACCACTTACATTTTCCAAGGACTTACAAAGGGGGAAAGGACTGAAAATAACTATAAAACCCCTACAATTAGCACTGAAATAATGCTGTAATCATGTAATATAAAATTGCAAAAGAGTACCGGAACTGTAAAGTGCTAAACAAAATTATGGTTCAGGCTTCTCCAGGAAATAGAGAATTGACTGGACTTCAGTTCACAATGAATTCTCATGGCTTATTGTCAGAATGAGAAATAAAATCTACCATATGTCTCCTTGGCCAGCTTAAGAAGCAAAGTCACCATCAAAGGGTTCAGCAGAGGAAAGCAAAAAGGGAGTTAAGGAGTCATGCAGAAGAAATCCACCAAAACCTAAGCCAAAACAAGTCCATCCACCTCAGCCCCTGCCAAAAAAAAGTGGAAAGAAATCCTATAGCACACAACTCTTCCCTGAAACAATTCACCATTAAACTGAGTATTTTTTCCCCCTCTTGTTTTTAGAGGCATTTCCTTTGCAAATACTTTATTTTCAGCAGAAGCAGAGGCTCCTCCTCAGTCCTGTGCCTCCACTGGAATGGGATCCAAGAGATCTTCGTGCTGACTCTGAAGGAGCACCCTGGAGAAATGTGACCCAAGAGATTAAAGACTACGGGAAGTCCAAGCTTCTACAAAGAGCTGGTCCCAGAGAAGAGCTGGAGCTATTTGGCACTTTTCATCGCCGGATGAGGGAGGAGCTGAGGCTGCAAAGCCTCTTCGGACCCTGGTAAGAGCAGGGCTTCAGGAACTTGGTGCTGTCACCTCAGAGCAGGTGACTGAAATGCTCAGAACAAAGAACCCAGCTCCAGGATCAACGGCACATTCCCGGGAGGTGTCAGGAAACCTCCTGTGCTTTTCACACACCAGTAAACAAAACAACACTGCTCTCCCCGCAAGAGCTGAGGGTACCTGAGCACTAAAGGGTGGGAGCTCCTGAGAGTACTGAAGCTTCTGAAACAGCCTCTGGCATTCTCAAACACAGCCAGAGTGCAAAGCATCTCTGGGTATTAAATAATCTGCTAAGAAGCTGCACCAACTTTGGTGTTCAGGCAACCTCCCCCTGGTTTTATTAAAAGTGGCTGAAAGCATGTAGCAAATAGCAGGAAGAACAGCAGTGAACCCTAAAAATGCTGCACAAATCCAAGCAGAAGAACAGAACTGAATATTAACTTCTATTTAATTCAACTCAGTAAATCCCAGGGATGAAGCAAAACATGAGAGAGACTTTAGGATTTAATATTAACTTTGATTTTTTCCTGATCCTATTTATACCGTCACTGTTTATAATGCACAGATTACTTCCCACACCTGACCACAAATAGAAATACTCAGAATGTGAATTTAGGAGAGGTAATTACTTGATTTGCCATAACTTATTAATCTATTCAGGCTTTCAAGTTAACCTGTACTTTTTCAGAATTAAAACCCTGCTTTTAAGGATGTTCCATGAAGAAGCATTAGGCTACCAGGGATGAAATCAAAAAAGTGCAGTGAAAGAAGCAGAGAGAATTATCACTTCACTCTGGTGTATTAGAAAAAGTGGTTAGAGGCTACAGCTGAGTGGTTTTTTCATATTCACTCAACAATTTCCTCTATTTCTGACAGTGTTTGTATCTCATCACCCCACAAGCCTGTTCAGGTCCCTTATGAAAAAGCTTAATACTGTTTTGAGGAATTTTGACTTTCCATTATTAAACTAATAATCTTTTACAGAAAACATAACCAAAATATACAGAAGCAGCTCTTCTTTCAGTATGAGAGGGCAAAGACCACTGTTCTAAATTAAGATCCCTGAATTCCTATAATTTAAGAACACAGTCCACAAAATGACATAGTTAAAAAAAAAGGGACACACACACACACACACAAAAAGAACTGTATTTTTCTTTTATTTGATGTATCTAAGCCTAGGATTTCTCTGAACACTGCCTGAAATTCCTAAACAGGAGAACTCAGATGTGAGTCTCAAACAGCTGGTTCCTTCCTGGCCAGTTTATTCAGCTACTTAGCTGCTGCCAGCATTTAAGTATAGTAAATTATTTCTATTAATAAGGAAATAATTTTAGTCATTAATTGCAGTTCTTTCATGCTCCTCCTCCCTAGAAATACTGAGCTGTGTCTCCTATGGGGAGGAAAACTCACACCAAACCATAACAGGAGAAAAGTTTTAAGACTTGACTGAAATTGGCCATCATATAAAAAAAGATAAACATGGGACCACCTGATTTTATTTTAGAACCTTCGATTAATGAAAATTTAGAAAGTCACTTCACAAAATAAGCCAACATCTCCTGCAGATCCTGAATTTCAGTCATTTCTACTAGACAGCATTCTCTTCATTCCACAGTATGCCAAACAAGAGCCAGATTTCCAGTTCAACACCCACCATGATTACAATTTTCAAGTTTTGTTGTAAAACTTCAGACACCTCAAAGGTGAACAAACAAACAAAACAATCTTTCCAAAGCAGCAGTCCAGAACAAATCTCCATGCTGTGCCCAACAAAAACAACCCACAAGAAGCCCAAATCACAGAGACGCACTCAAATCAAACTGCTATTTTAACTTTGTTCTCCTTCCAGCACAGTCCACAGCAACTGTGGCTTCTACCACTTGACTGGGCTTTGTCCTCGTGACTGTTCTGTCTTCACATAAGTGTCATACAGTTCTCTCAGATATAACAGCAGCTCCTCCAAGTTGTCTCCCGTCAGCGCAGACAGCGCGATGACCCTCACAGCTACCTGCTCCCTAAGGAGTGGCAGATTGATCCTGGACTGAGCAAGGTCAATCTTATTCCCAATCACAACACAAGGCCTCTCAGACAAGCCTTTTTCATACGCTTCCAGTTCACATTTCAAGTCTTGCAGCTGAACCCACGGCTGGGGCACGGAGAGATCCACCACGTACAGGAGGAAGCGGCAGCGCTCAATGTGCTTTAGGAAGGCCACCCCCAGCCCACGGTTCTGATGAGCACCTTTAATGAGGCCAGGAATGTCAGCAACTGCAAGAGAAATTTCACAGTGAATCCAATTAAAAACCCCCAAAAAGTCCTCCCAGTCTGTTACTGGCCAGTGTCAGTACTTTTAGTACTATGTCTCAGTGCCTCAACGTTAAAGCACAACTCATGCTAAGTTTGCTGCTGTTATCTTTTAAAACACCTGAATTTAGATTACTCCAGTGCAGGCAGAACACAGGCTAACAATTTGGCACTATGGGTACCTACAAGTGAAGGTGAAATGGACTTTCAGCAGAGTTTTGTTTGAAGTTCTTTAGAACTAGCAAGAAATCTACAGAACTCCTGAACCTATTTCTGCAGCATTTAAAGCATTTACAAAGATGACACAAATTGCTATCAAAGTACACACAACAGACTTCAAATTCTTACCTGCCACTTGTTCATAGTCTTGGTAGTGGACAATGCCAACATGGGGGTTTAGGGTTGTGAATGGGTAGGCAGCCACAGCTGGCTTTGCCCGGGAGATGGCTCTCAAAAGTGAGGATTTGCCAGCATTGGGAAAGCCCACCTGAAATACAAACACCCAAATTTCTCAATCTTTAAACAAATCTGCAAAATTCTGCTAGACCAGACAGTTATTCTGCAGTTGTTGGACTACATCAAGAACATTTTGCAGCAAAGCATAACTTTCACAGCTCTGCCAGCTGGTGTTAGAGTATTTCCATACTCAAGTACAAAAACAGCTTAAGCTCAAAGTTGACTCAGCATTTTTCATTTCAGAGGATGATAAACCTGGCTCTAACAAAGTCAAATGTTTACTATCTGTAAAAAGAGAAGTACAGGGATGAAACAGATGATTTGAACTTTATCATTTAGGAAAAAACCCCAAAAACCAAGAAAGCAAACCAATTTAAAAGAATTCTCTATACTGTACTTTCATCTGCAGAACCAGCAGACAAAGCTGCTGTATACCATCAGCAATCACAGACAAATCTTGTTTATGTATAGTATGGATTTTAGCAGAAGTAGGACAACTCTAGGTAGCAAGAGAGTGACAGTTCTGTGAATCACTTTGGCCACCCTTCTACCTAGTAACAGCAAGAAAGCATCGAGCTGCATCTCCAAACAAGCAAGCCAGGGGCTAAGAAAATGTTATAACACATTATTTCTTTCATCAGTCAAGTGTCATCCTACAACCAAATGGAAGCTGAACCAACAGAAACTCACCAATCCTGCATGAGCTGTTGTCTTGAGCTCCAGATGAAGGACCCTCTCCTGACCAGGCTCTCCTGGAGTAAAGAATTTCGGAGCACGGTTTTCATTGGAGAGAAAGAAGCGATTCCCTTTGCCTCCAGCTCCTCCATAAGCTGCAATGTACTCTTCCCCATGCTGAGTGAGGTCAGCCACAACTTTGCCATCCTCCTTCACCAAGGTACCTACAGGAACCTCAAAGTGAAGAGATGCAAGCATTACACTGAAGCTCAAAGCCTGCAGCAGATCGTCCACCAGCCAATTTCAGATTTGCTGAAAATCACTCCTGCATATTCTCAAGGTGAGGAACCCAGAAAGAGAATTGTACTTCATGAAACTCACTTTCTAAACTCAAACAGCACCATCAGACATTTACCTTCTATTACACATGAGATTTGCTCACAGTAAGGCTCTCCTCCTTGAAAATCAGCCATGTACCAAGCTACCACACAGCAGGCAACATCCACGGACTTACTTTAACATACATGTGTGCACCATTAGCTCCATAACAGTTTTTGCTTCCTCCTCTCTCTCCGTGAAAACCCTGATAGAAGGGGAACACTGAAGAAAGTGATTTCATTTGCTGGTCAGCTGTAAAGCAAAAGACACACATTTTGAACACATTGCTTTAATAAAACAGGCACAGAAAAGCCGCCTCTTGACTGTTCTTTTCCTTTTTGAATATTGCATGAGTGCACATCCTATATACGGTCTCAACAATAACATATCTAACATTAATCTAAGTCGTGATGAAGTCTGTCTGTACTTAGCTGCTTAGGTTTATTAATGTGGTCATTCCAAACCAAAATCAATTTGCAAGATTAGATTTTACAGCAGGGTGCGGGAGAAGCAGCTTTATTCATCTTAAGAAGAAAATTTAATCAGATCCCAGCCTTAACATAACACAGTCAGGCACCAGGCACTAAAGTATCTGCAAAATACCTCCACTTTCAAAATTCTTTCTAAGGCTGTCAGGGTCATTTATGTCCTCTTTACCACAGCCCACGACAAAACCTCAAAAGCAAAGACATCTCATACAGAAATAACCGTTTTAACCTTTTTACCACTTACCATTTTCTACCATTCATGTAGGGCTGTTCTTGCTGGGGTGGGGTGTTAAGAAATAAGACAACACAGAAACAGAAGAGATTCAGTGAGGTTTACCTTTAAAAATGACATGACCCCCATCACCTCCATTTCCACCATCAGGACCTCCAAATACTTTTCTGGGCTCACTGAGGAAGGAATGGCCCCCTCCTCCTCCTTGTCCTCCAACCACGCGCACTTTCCGCTGATCCACGAAATAACGTGTCTGCAACAAGGGTGGGGGTTGTTCCCTTTGAGTACAATTTATCCAACTCATCTTCCAAGAAGTTTTAGTTAAATAAGCAGATCTGCTATTTTTAGCCATTGATGAATTCCATTCAACAGTTAAAAAAAAGGATATCAGAACTCTGAATCAGAACTCTGCTGCCATTCACAGGCCAGCTAAATGCAGTGTACTGAGTGCAACGATAAACAGATCTCATCTTTCAGGTTTAAGAACTTTATAAAAAGCAAATGCTTAAGGTTACGTTGATACAACTTTATCTATTTCCAGAAAAGGGGCTGAAATTCCCAAGGGAAAATATTAGAGAAGTATATTCATTGACAGGTGGAATTGTTTATACAGAGGGATGAGAAGAGAAAGCATGACCGTGATCACGGTAACTTTCAAATTCTGTCAGTTACTAAGGGACTTCATAATGAGAATGGGCTTTAAGGGTCACTTTAAATAAACGGCACAAATAGTACATAAGGGAGAAAAAGTCTTATGAGTGTTATGACACCAAATAAAAGCAACAGAAAAAAAACCCCTTCTCAACTGAACTTTTGATAATCAAATTTATACTACTACTAAAAAGCCTCATTTAGAAAGTATTTGGCACCACCACACGGCGAGACAGTAAACTATGTCTTTTAATGGAAGTGATTTATAGATCATTAATATAAAAGTAAGAGGAAGAGTAACTTCTGTGACCCTGAAGTTTCTCTGACAGAAAGTGATGCTTGTTTGGCAGCTGCCTACACCGCAAGACTAAAAAAACAGCGAGAAACAAACCAATATTTTAGATTTAAACCTAAAATACCATTTCACTTTAAAAAGATTTCTTGCTTTCTAGACTTATGGATGCTTCCAGCCCAAAGAGGCCAAGGGGAAGGGGACCGCTACTACGATCACTGCGAACACTCAGAATATCGCGGGGCAGACTCATTTTCTCACTATTCTGGAAGTCAATTATAGTTTAGCCAGTATTTCCTCACTCCAGAAGCGCCAGCGGCCGGAGCTGTGTCCGAGGCACCCCGAACTCGCCCAGCGCCCAGCACTTACCAGCTGCCGCTCCGAAATGGCTCTTTTCCGCCTCAGCCGCCCGTCCTTGCCGCAGCGGGCGCAGCTCGTGGAGAAAGCCGGCGGGCTGAGCAGGACCGAGCCCGGCTTCCAGGGGCTGCGGCCCCCGGCCCAGCAGCGCCTCAGCACGGCCCCGGNGCCCCGCCTCGGCCCCGCCTCGGGCAGCGGGCCGCGCGTCCGAGGGCGCCCGGGCGGGCACCCGGGGTGCCTTGGGCGGAAGGGACCTTCGAGGTCATCTCGCTCCGCCGCCTGCCCCTTCCACTGTCCCAGGTCGCAGCGAGCCCCGTCCAGCCTGGTCTTGAGCGCTTCCAGGGGTGGAGCAGCCACAGCTTCTCTGGGCAACCTGTGCCAGGGCCTCCCGAGCCTCACAGTACCGAGCATCCTCCTGATGGTATTGCTTAATCCTCCTAATTGTAATAATGGTATTCCCCGTCTAACCCTGCCCTCCGCCAGTTTGAAGCCATTCCCCTTTGTCTTGTCACTCCAGGCGTTTGTAAATAGTCTCCGTCTTTCTGTCAGCTCCCTTCAGGCACTGGAAGGCTGCAATTAAGGCACCCCAAAGTTCCCCTAACCAGGCTGAACAACCCCGATTCTCTCAGCCCTTCCTCGTAGCAGAGCTGCTCCATCCCTCTGATCATCCTGCTGCCTCCTCTGGGCCCTCTCCAACAGGTCCGCGCCCTGAGGGGCAGAATTCCCCCTCCCTGGCTGCCCACGCCGGGGATTTCTGGGCCGGGGCATGTCCAGCTCTCGCCCACCAAGGAAAGGCTAACCTGTGCTTCTCCATTCCATCTGCCACAAGAAAAGTACCACCAAATCCACTTTCAGATCATATTTAAACTAAACAATTTTCAAGCATTCTGTATTACAAAACAGAAAATGATACAATTCATGGAAGAAGTCAAAATGCTGGCATCACTTTGTTTCCACATTAATACATAAAAATGGACGACACATTAAATAAACGTTTTGTTATTAACAATTAGAAATATTAACACCAAAAATCATGTATAAATTAGGAAATTAATGTACAAACTATTTCCAAAGTGCTCTTTCAAATACATTATATACACAACATTCACGAAGTTCTTAATGTAAGACATTTCAGATTGATGTAATGTTGCTGCTTCGGTTTATGTGTTGTTCATATTCTCTCAAAAGCATTTCAGCACTTTCAAAAACCACATAAAAGGTGTATTCCCAAACTGGCAAAGAGCAATATTGCATTCTTCTGGCAACCTGTAATAGTAATTATTATAAAGAAAACAATCTTACTTCCTTTCTGTTCCTTGCTGTTTGAGAGTAGTTATTTGTATGAAAACACCAGCAGGAAAGATGAGAGAAATGAGGACTGACTGAAAAAATGTCTTCTATTTTACCAGTAGTTGAAATTATTAACATAGGAAGGACAGTGCTTGGACAACATTTAATAGTAAACTCTCTAGTTGTCCAGTTAAAGATTTTCTTCTTACTGAAAAAAAAAATGAATTGAGAGATGTGTTTTCCTTGTGGTCTTTGTTTTTCAAAATATAAAGTACTCGAAATCCCATAAATAACACCAGTCTGACAAACAAAAGGAGAAAATTCTACAGAGTGTATTTACTTTAGATTGTAAATTTGCAGTTAATCTCATATCAAAAAATGTTTGTGGGCTACAGCCACCCTAGCTTTTTGCTTCAGAGAAATTAGGACACAGTATTTTGTTCAACACTTATATAAGCACTTTAAAAGTGCCTTTTTTTTCACCCCCCCCAAAGACTTTATAAGAACATATAAAACTGAATAGAAGCAACTTACATTGTTCATACTGATTTTTACATACCACTAGTTTTCCTCTCTAAATTGTCCCTCTATAGGTATTCTGTCACTGGTTGACCCCATTAATAGCTCCCTTCTCTATATGCATAATAATGTTTCACAATTAAAGCTGAATTTAATTGCTTGTCTGCAATAAAGAAGCATTCTTTTTTCTTTTACCTCTGAACTATTTTTTCTGTCAAGCTACAATAGGAAAATAAAAGTGATGATGAGTTGTAAGAACAACAGACCAACAAATCCGACAATATTTATGGTTATAATGCTTGTTGGGGAATCTGAGCAAGGGCAGCACTAGAATCAGAAAAAAGAAGGATGCCAGCCACCTGCTTGCAAAATTTGGCACCAAAATGTATATGCAAGTTATAAAATTTGGAGTAGGATATTCAAGATGGGACTTCTGCCAGATGTTTTTCTCAGCTAAGCACGATATGAAGCGATATTGACATCGAGCAAGGTCTCAGAGCTTCCTTCTGGTTTTTCTTCCCACGACAGAAATACCTTTGTTTACATGGACATATAAAAGGGGCCTCTATTTATTAATATTTCTATGATCATAGGTTTGGATCCTCTTTCTGAAACTTCCACAACAGAAATGTGGACTTATGCAGATTACCGAATTAAAGGATTTGGCTAGGTAGGTATTACAGAAGTTGCAATTATTTTTTGTCATATAGCATAGAACTATATCTTTTTACAAGGAATGTATCCATCCCCTTGTTCTGTTGAAATCAACTGAAGAGCCATGGATTTTGGAGGCTGGCAGGTAATCTTCAATGCATCCAGTTAAAAAAAGATCAATAACTTACCACAGGGAACTTCCCTGGACTGAGATGTGACTGCTGGGCTTTGCATTGAGCCAGATTGCAGAACAACCTGGCTGTTTTCCAGAACGGGGCACAACTGTGATCTAATGATCCTAAAGCTATTCAGAAACATCAAGAATGGGACAAGAGGGGGTAAACAGAAAACTTCTGCGTTGTATCAACATACAGTACTATACACAGCACCAAATATCAAACCATTAAAGCATTGTCTTGTTACCAGTAGTGCACTGCTTCATATCCAGCATGAAATGAACACTGTTCACATACAGACGCTGCTTTGTGCTAAGGGGTAACCAACATATTACAATTAATCAAAACTGCCTGTACATCCAGTTCAAAAGATTGAGATACTATTGGAAGGAATCTGACACAGCACTGTATTCTTTTATTGCTGGTAGTTTCCATATTGTCCCTGTTAAAAAAAAAAAGAAAGAAAGAAATAGAAATGTGGAAGGATAGTATGTTGGAGGATTACTGCGAGTTAGGCAATTTCTTTTTCATCTGTGAATTTTATAGGACCTACTGAATTACCACCCATATACCTGCACCAAATTATCAGACAGATTTATAGACAGACCTAACAGCTAGATCTGCTCTTTCAGAGCAGAGATTTAGACTATTTACCTGCTCATAGCCATAAGGCCTCTGTTGCTGAGCGGATGGGCCTGTCTGGGAAGCTCTGTAACTTCCATATTGCTGCCCCTGTCCCTGCTGGTAGCTGGAATACTGTGAAGAGGCTCCTTGTGCGGGACCTGAGAAGACAGTAAAATCCATTACAGGCAGTAAAATCCATTACAGGCAGTAAAATCCCTTACAGGCTTGATTTGCTGTGGGAGTTCTTAGAGTTAACGCAATCTAAGATGCTAACAAAGTAAGCTCTGAGAGTAAGAACTGTGAGTAAATTCTGCCCAGACCTCCCCTCTAGGTTTACACTAGGAGGTGTTAATAATAATAACAATGTAGTTGCAGCAGTGTATACTTCAGGTTTTAAACTTAGCTCAAAAAACGCCATAATACTTCTAAGTGAAGCCTCTCTGAAATCTGTATTGGCACAGCTCAGTTATGACCTCTATGCAAACTACCTGGCCTTTATTTTAGTAACAAGTGTACATTTAAATTCCTATCTAATCTGGATAAGCAACAGAGGAGTGATTCTCTGGAATGTTGATGTTCTTTTTCATGTCAGTTCAGAAGGACTAGGTGTGTAGGAGGCCTGGGAACCCAGGCAGTGACCTCCTGATGATGTCTAACACAAAATCAACATGAAGAAAATGTGTATTTTCTAACTTCTACCAAAAGACAGAGAGATTCAGGATGGAACGCAGTGCTATACTAATGTATGTTACTGCCCAGAATCCCTTTACTAGATCTTTGGCTAATTTTGGTACATTGTTAACCTAAGGTTAATCAGGGAAATAGTTTACAGCCTATTTTAGGAATGGAGACATCAGGGTGAAACACTGCAAACACCTGACCAGCCACTGAGAGTTTTCTTACCATATCCTTGTTGTTGTCCCGGGTAACTCTGTTGATTTGGATATTGCTGCTGGGAATATGTTTGCTGTTGTGCAGCTCCCTGTTGGTATCCTGCCTGCTGCTGGCTGTACTGAGAATTTCCTGGAGAGGGAAATATTGGAATTGTTTGGTCATAGATGAGGCAGGTATTTCACTGTGCATGTGGATCATAAGGAAAACAAAGGCATAAGGAACCTTGGTCTGGAACTCATACACAAATATTTTTCTTAGAAACAGATGACCGGACTTTGCCAAGCAAGGTATCTTTCTCCAGTGATCTTCAGTTCTTTTGTACAGGAGAATTGCTTATTTATACACATCACTAAACAAAAAAAACAAACAACTTGTTCCCCAAAGGATTTTTTTTACCCCAGAAGGGCTTCAGAAGAAAAAGTCACAAAGATAAGTCTGCCAGGGTAAATAGCTGCTTTCTCAAGAAGCCCTCTCATTGTATTTTCTTCCAGATAATGATGTTTATCCATATGTCCCAGAAAGACCACTTATCTAGTTGTTAATGGTATTTTTTTTCAAATACCTATGATGGAAATTCCATTTGCTGTATCCTGAAACAACAAAATGAACAGAGGCTCTATAGATGACATCGCTTCTCCTAAATGCCACCTTGCTGCATTATAATTCAGTTAATATTTCCAGTCAGTTTAGAGTCCAGATATCTTAATAATATATTGAGTTTACTGTTAAGATTTTGCTATATTTTCCTACCTCCTTCATAGTAGTGCTGTGTA
>WAAG01030469.1:24686-40004 GCA_013390105.1 Tichodroma muraria
CGCCGCGCTGCGCGCCCGGCCTGGCGGGCCCGGGAGGCCGCGGGGGCAGCGGGATCCGCTTCGGGGAGATTCCGTGGGGTGCAGCTACCGCCGGTGGAGCTGCCCGGAGCCCATCGCTTCCTGCGGGGCTCCGGCCTCGTGTCAGGCCTGGAGGGACCCTCTCCTCTCTTGGGCTGTTCGTGCTGCTCATTGTGGTATTTTATGTTTGTGCACGAGGCAGATTCCCAGTGGATTGGGAAACGCGTCGGTAAAAGCACTTCGAAGTACATTGCTGGCTCTCAGCTTCCAGTTGTCCCAAGATTTTGCTCAGTGAAAGTTCTATTTCATTTAGGGGAGGAGAAAAAAACTACTAATTTGCAAATAACGTTGTATTATTGATTGTAGTAAGTTCTAGCAATAATAGGTTTTAATTTTAAAAAGTCATAACTATATTAATAGTTGTAGTATGTTTTAATTGCTGTTACCAAAAAAGAAAATTTACCATCTTTGGGATGGGAATGAATGTAACAAGATATAGCGCAAATAGATTCTTCATTTTTTTCAGAAATTAAAAATGCTGTAAAAGTGGAGACAACACGCGATATAATCACCCGTCTTGTTCTCTTGTTGAATTTAATGTATTTGGAACATGCTGACAGCAGGGCCACCCCATAAGAAAAAATTATTCCCATCCCCCTGTGAGAAACACAGAATGAAGGGGAAGGGTCAAGGGGTTTTTTCCTCCATGGTGTTGGGAAAGGTGTATTCATGGTATGAATTAGGACATTAAGGCAGCTACTGACAGAACATTTTGGCAGCTGTAGGTGTTACTTGGCCTGATCTTCAATGCCTTGGGCTCTTGAGTTGAGCAGAGCCACTGCACTAGTGGGGTTTTCCTTGTTCATCCTGGTTCTGTGGCTATGCTGATGGTGCTGTTGGAGAAAAGACAGTTTGTAAGAGAAGCTGGAAGCTGTCTCTTGAGAGCCACAGGGATTTAGGTTGGTATGAACTGATGATGAAACTGCACCCTGAAATGCATTGCAAGTTTTGTTACATCAGTCCTGCCTCCGGGTTGAGTGGGAAATAAAATCCTGACTTCAGGCTTAGGTAGTGGTTACAGTGAGGGGGGTTGTGCTTGGTTACTGCTCATTTGAGTAAAGTCTGCAGCTATGAGGATTTTTGGACCCAGGTTAACTTTTTTACTTCTTTTCATACATGGAAGGTTGGAGTAAGAGGGAAGGATATTGTTGTCCTTGGTGTGGAGAAGAAGTCAGTGGCAAAACTGCAGGATGAGAGAACTGTCCGGAAGATCTGTGCTCTGGATGACAATGTCTGCATGGCTTTTGCAGGTACATGGTCCCTTCAGGGGTTTTGGCACTTATTGGGGCACCTTTGGGCATGTTTATGGAATCTGAGAATACAAAATACAGGGTGTAACTGGCTGAGAACTGTGCGAAGCACAGTATTTCCACGGTAGCTTATTCTTTTTTTTTTTAATCTGGAGAAATAGATTGTCAGTGTCAATAATATTTTTAAGGAGAGATCTGATTTAACTGACTAAAACAACAGGGTTTAGGTTCAGTGTGCAGGAATGAGAGGCACAGTTCTTTCTCCTGTACTCCCTTAGCCAGGGTCTGGGATATGTGCAATGGTGCTCACAAACTGGAAGAGAAATTCTCTAATAAAAAGGCTGTAAATGAAAAATGGCACCATTAGCTAAAAAGTAAAAAAATAATTAAATTTCTTTAAAATCTTTTTTTTAAGGGGTCACACACTTTTGTCAGCTAACATCCTGCTGCTGTACCCTCATTAACTAGATGAGGTTTGCTGGGCAGATGAAACTGGACTGCATGAGGAATAATGTATGTGAGAATAAGCATTGCAGATTTTCTGGGATATGGAATGCTATCAGCAATATTCCCATTACCTGGTTCAGAATTACATGTGTCATCTAACTCACAAACATGGAAGCTGTAAACTAAATCCTTTAGTTATTTTTGTGCATTAGCCACTTTCTGCTGCCTTACAAATGCTCTTGCTCAGAAAACCTGAGAGTCTGAGCTCTGCTTTCGTTTTCCCTTGCTGTTGACACTGTGAGCCCATGGGCCTTTTAGGGCCAGGTTGGTGTTGTGAGGTTTTTTCATGACTCTGAGGCCACTCTCTTGTTTCAGGGCTGACAGCTGATGCCAGGATAGTCATAAACAGAGCTCGGGTGGAGTGTCAGAGCCACAGGCTCACCGTGGAGGATCCTGTCACTGTGGAGTACATCACACGCTACATTGCCAGCCTGAAACAGGTACCTGGGGCTGCACAGAGCTGCTGAAGATGTGTCCTGACCTGCTACAGATGTTACATGTGCTGTTATGTTAGCCTGTGTTATGCATAATGTAGAACTGGGTGTGTAACTGGTGTGGGACTAGAGTGTCACACGTGTAGCGTGGAACTCGTGTGTAGCATGGAATATCTGACACTTCTTCAGGCTGTGTAAATGTCTGTCCTCTGGCTCCACTCCACTTACCTGGTAAAAAGCACATTCTGGGTGTTTATTGGGAATGGGGATGTAGCAGTGGAAAAGAACATTTGAGTGCTGATTGATTTGAGGTTTTTCCCCCCCAAGATACAGCAACTAGTGCTTGTAAGGACTGCACAGTTCCACGTGTTATGTCATCAGGAACACTCTGCTCATCTCACTCCTAGAACAGTGGGCCTGGGTTACTGCCTTTTCTTCATGGCTCTTGGTAGTTTTTCCTCCTGCAAAGCCATTGCAGGGATGGGTAAGAGGGGAGCAAATTGGTGCAGTATTTAATATGTTGTGTGTTTCACAGTCATGAATTTAGAATGAATTGCAGCATCAAAATATGCCCAGCTGTGTCCTGTGAGAAAATTACTCATTTGCCAGTGTATTAAACTGATCTTCAGCCACTAGCAAGAATTAGAGAAAATCTAATTTACTTATGCACAGATGTGTTGGAACAGTGGTGATGGTAATAATGTGATTCTTGTCATAATCACTAGTCTTGTCAGAGCAAGGAACCACTTCCCAAAGTTTCACTTCGTTTCTTTATCCAATCTCACATTTGTGTCTGTCTTTCCGGCACATTGACCATTTCTCTCAAACTGTTGCCAACACTCCTGGCCCAGCTCCTGCTGCTGTGATGCTGTGGGTGTCCCCTCCTGCTCCTGGTGTGTGTGACATGGCAGTGACTTTTGCTAGCATTGTCCCAGGAGGGCTGTGACATGGCTCCAGTGTCACCTGCTTACAGCCACGGAGCTGCCATGATTTCCTGTGGAATCAGTGCAAATCATTGCTGAAAACTGTGTTAGGTATCCTCATGGTATTTTTTGTCACACTGGTGCCACACTGGGGCTTGCAGATGTGGCTCTGGCTGCCTCAGCATCACTCAGCAGGTGGGGAGGTGCTTCTGGAAGCTGTAACCAGGTGTAGGAACAGGGGTTTGGACAGGAACCACCTCTCACTTGCCTGCTTTAGGGGCTCTGTGAGGTACAGAGTCCTCACTAATGCAGAGAGCCAGCTGAAAGCATTTCTGGTGGCTCTTCTGGTTGTAACTGCTCCAGAGTCTGCTCTGCATCTAGAAATGTTTTCAGAACTGCCTGTGAGTGTTTCCTTTGTGCTCAGAGGTACACGCAGAGCAACGGCCGCAGACCCTTCGGGATCTCCGCCCTCATCGTGGGCTTTGACTTCGATGGGACCCCACGGCTGTACCAGACTGACCCCTCCGGCACGTACCATGCTTGGAAGGTGAGTGGATTCAGTCCCTGGTGGAAATGGAATATTTGTGAGTTAATGTTTCCTTTAAAGTGGGATTGGGCTAGAGATCTCGCTGGCCAGGTGGTGCTGTCTCACAGCTGCAAAAATCTTTAATGATCAAATGTACTGAGAGTGGCCATCTGCAGTTCTGCTTTCCTTGGGAAGTCTTGTCCTGCTTTCAAAAAAAAACCCAAAACCAACCTACCTGTGCCAGACAACTTTGTGTGTGATAGATTCTGCAATTGTACAACTTTGCGTTTCTTTCTTACTCTGCAAATGAAATCTTTTCTAAACTCCTATTCATTTTCTTTTTCCCCTTAATGTTTCCAGGCTAATGCCATTGGCAGAGGAGCCAAATCTGTGCGTGAGTTCCTGGAGAAAAACTACACTGATGAGGCCATTGAAACGGATGATTTGACTATTAAACTTGTCATCAAGGCTCTTCTCGAGGTGAGGCTGTTTCACATCTCTTCTGTGGCTTTTCACTGTGGCCAGATTGACTTCTTAGATGTGAATATGGGAAAATATTTGTAGATGTCCCAAGGAAGTACTGCAAAGGATCTGGGAGAGCTGTTTACTGTAGGCTGTGGGTGTTGGATTGAATTCAAGGTTGAGTATTTGGGGTAACAATTTCCATAGTTTACACAGAACTTACCAGCAGCTCTGGGGAAGAAAACAGACTTCAGTTCTGGATGTTAGCATAAAGATGTTAAACACCAAAGATGTGCTAAAGCACATGTTGAATATTTATTTTTTTAGTTGAAGTTTAAGAGATACAGAAAATAGCACAAGTCAGGTGGTGAGGCTGAGGTGTTCTCCATCTGCCCAGGGCACTGACATCAGTGGGAAGACCCTTTTGAGAGTTAGTGCTGCTGGTGTTGAGAGCTTAAGAGCTAAGGAGTGAAATACACCCCATCCAAATCCTTTTAAGGTGACCTGAGAGGGGTTTGTTGAATTCCTGGCCAGGCTCCTAAAGCTTCCCTCTGCCTCACCCAGGTGGTGCAGTCTGGTGGGAAGAACATCGAGCTGGCGGTCATGAGACGGGAGCAGCCGCTGAAGGTGAGGCTGTTGTTTGCTTCTCTCCCCTTGAGCCTGTTTCTGATACTGTCCTTGTTGATCTGCCTTAACTTCCAGCCCTTAATCTCACATTTTGCTCTGACCAGTTTATTTTAGTGGCCAAGGAATGTTGTTGTGTCTGCAGCAGGTACCTGCTTCCAGATAAGCAGCAGTTAACCTTCTTCCCCTGGCAGAACTAGAATTGCCTCCATGAATGTCTCTTAAGTTTATTGGAATCCTGAGGGTCACCCATTTTCTGTTTTAGATCCTAAACCCTGAAGAAATTGAGAAGTATGTGGCTGAAATTGAAAAAGAAAAGGAAGAAAATGAAAAGAAAAAACAGAAGAAAACATCATGATGAATGAAACGCTCCTGCTTAGCTGCTTCTTTTTAATTCGAGTGATGGGTTATTCTGTATAGACATGTAGGCATTCCAGTTACTCATACTGTGCTCTCTTGAGACCTACAATAAACCTACTGATTTTTTTTTAAAGCTGTTATTTAAAAAAACCCTGTCTGTTCCTTGGATTTTAATTACCCAGGATGATCTGGTTGGCTACAGAACAGCAGCAGTGACCCATTAAAGGACAGAGACTTTGCTTGCATTTTTTCTCCCTGGACACTTCACTTTGTTTAATGGTTCTTTTCTGCACTGTCTCAGTTCTCAGCATGTCCCTTTTTTTTATTTTAAGCAGCTGTTGTTGGGGGTTGTTTATGGTGTCAACATAACTAGTGTGGAGTCGAGGTTTTTATTCCCTAACGGCATCTTTCAAGGTGAAAAGGCTGGGTCTGCCTTGCAGCAGCCTGTGACAGCAGGTGTGTGTTTCACTGCTAAAGGACAGGGCAGAGATGGGGGTTGTGTTTTGGGGGTCAGCAGGAGAAGGTGCTGCTGGCAGGCACATGCTCAGGGCAGAGGTGCATGACCTGATGCTTCCAAGTCTACTTCAGAGTAAAGCATTGCTGTTGTGATTCCCAGGGGGAAATTATGCACCAGGAACTAAGCAATAACTATAGCATCTGTTACATACAACGGAGTTGAAGCTCTTCTCCAGTTTCTCCACTGGTATTTGCCCTCACACGCTTCCTCTCTACCTCAGGAGTTGGTTTGAGCTGTTTCCTCATTTCAGAGGAGCCTCAGGCCTCTCCCTACCTGAGCTCATACTCCGAAGTCTCAGTAGTTAAAGCAATAGGAACAAGTACTCCATTATTGTAAAGCTTCCCCATTTGTATCCACCAAGTGGGTAGAACCAAACTGCCCTCGGAAGCAGCTCTTCAGTCTGCTCCTGCACACCCAGAGAGGGTGTGACGGGCTCCAAGCAGGACTGGGGTGGCAGCAGGCACAGCAAGGATTGAATGGAGCCCAGGACACAGTGCCCTGTGGTACTCGAGCCCCTGCCCAGGACGCCTCAGCCCCTGCAGGGGGGGGCTGCTCGTGCAGCAGAGCTCAGTGTGGGGCTCCCACACCCAGGAGCTGTTTACAGGGAACCCCTGCCTAGCAAAGTGTGGGCAGAGAATCCCACAGCCACCAAGGACAGGGAAGCAGCAGCGCTGCTGCTGCTCAGGGACACACTAGACCACATGAGGCAGAGGAAGCGTGGTCCTGGAACACCAGGTTGTTTAATTTATCAGCCCTTGGGCTGGAACGTTGAAGTCAAAAAAGCTGCACTTGGTTTCCCTGCTCAAGTCACTACAGTTGTTCCCAGACACTGGGAATTTTCCATGGGGAAGCTGACAAGGCTGCAGCTGAGCCCGAAGTGCTCCTGGGGAAGAAGGACTCACAGGTAATGAGCCCCAGAGCTGAGCCCCAGGCACAGTCCCCTCTGCTCCTGGACATCAGGAGCCAGGCCAGCACTTGGCTCAGAGGCTGGGAAACACTTCAGCAGCATCAAGGCCATGCTTACGCCTGGGATCTGAAGCTTTACTCTGGAAACAAGGGAATCGATCCCACTCAAAAGGCACAGTTACTTGTGAATAATGGTGATTACACAGGAACAGTGACGGATTTCTCATCCTGTCCTCTGCCAGGGCAGTGCAATTCCATCTCCACACTTGGAGCCACAGGCCACAAAACCTGTCTGCTTTGCCAGCAGAGAAGTCAGAGGCAGCGCAGCTCTGAGTGAGCTGTTCCAGCACACCCCAGCTCAGAGGTCTGAGCCAAGTCCTGCAGTAGCACCGGCTCCTGACAGGCTCCTGGGGAACCCCACCAGCCCAGGGACTCCCTCTGCCAGGCTGGAGTAACAGAACCCTCATTAGGCTGAGTCCCAGCACAGGGACCAGGGCAACAGTACAACGTGCAGTGTCTGGATTTGGGTGTTTCAGCCCTTTTCCAGTATTGTGTAACACTGCCAGGTTTGCCAGAGCTCTGCAGCCAGGTTTTCTCCAGCTTGGATGGGAGCCCTGCAAGGGCAGGCACCAGAGGAGGGGTAGGGAGTGATGTTACAGAGCTGTGTACAGAACAGAGGTGGAGGGAAACATTAAACATTTACATGTTTATTATAATTACAATTTACATTACTCCAAAGAGCAGCCCCACTGCTATGTTCTAATTCTCAGCAATAAAGTCCTACAAAAATAAATCCAAGCTTTTACAGTAACCTAGGTCAATGCATAACTAAAAAAACTTGAGCTATGTAAGGGGTTCAGTCATCAAGGTGCTTTTTCAACAAAATTCCCTACCAACCAAAAACGGGACACATGCCTATAGCAATTTAACCCACTTATTTCATGCAAACAAAGGTAACCCCCTCCCTCCCAGCCCTCTCCCCACATACAGATTTTTAAAAACAAAAGAAAAACAACTAAACTATTTACAGTATGGGGGTATAGAGGAAAGAAATTAAACATGCCCATCTGTTAAGCTTCATTATATGGTCTCCCATCCCTAGTTGAATGAAAACATTCCAAAGAGTTCCACCACAGTCTACAGAGTACAGAGAACTGTTTGCATTTGGTGCTGCCTCCAGCGAGGTACAAACCGAGGCAAACAAGTCAGAGCTTCAGATCTCTTTCCCAGACAGTCACTACTGCCAAAAACTCTGCACATGAGTGGGGACAGTCACTGCTCCCATCCCATGTGGCGTCCCCACGTGCCAGCCAGGAGCTCCAAGCCCCAGGCACTCCCAGCACCCTTCAGCTCAAGGCAGAGCCACGGTCCTGTGGTACCTCCAGCCCAGCACCAGCCCACAAACAGCTGTACAGTCAGAAACACTACTACATGATCAACACTCCAGTATTCCCAAGTGACAATATACACAACTCCTCAGCACCAGGAATCCACGTCTCCAGATACCAAGTGCTACTTCACGCCTGCTGCCAAGATCCGTGAGACCAGCAGCACCAAAGGATCCGTTTGGTTACTCAGAACAAACAAATTATAGCTGGTTTATTTCAAGTGAGCTTTGGTTCCGTGTTAAAATAGCATGATTTCTCTTCTCCAGGGTTCAGAAAAGGAGTCTGACTTTGAGCTTAGACTATAGCAGCCTTGAGAGACCCCGAAAGAAGAACCATGTCAGTTAGTCTGCACTTGAAAAACACAAAAAGAAAAGACACCCTGAAGAAGGTACCCCTGAACACATTCCCTCTTCCAAAAAATATTCCAGCGGACAGTGGCTGGTCCAAAGTCCAAAATATAAGCAGTAGTACATGAAATTCTGTCACTTGAGCTGAGACAGTAAACAATATGAACCATTTTCCCACATTAGTGCAGCAGTTGGTTGTTTTCTCTCTATATACAGTTTCATCCTCCCAGGAGAGATGTTTGAACCTATTCAGAAAAAAAGTAGAATTAGCTTTGATATTATGGGGTTCTTCTCCCAAGAAGAAAAATAGCAAAGCTCACACCCCTGTATCAGCTGAAATGCTTAGTTAGAAACCAAAAGCTGCTTGCTTGAGCTGAACCTTTTTCTCAGACAGGAGAGACCAAGAAATCAACAGAACAATCAGAATGTTAAACCATTCCTATCTCCTTCTACCTTTTAGAAATACCAATCAGATCCAATAAGGAACAGTTCTTGATACATCCATGAGACTGGACGGCAGAACAGGCTGCACAGACAGTTCAGGCAAGGAGACAAACCTGGCTCAGAGTATTTACTCTTGCTAGAGCACTTGCCTCTGAAGTTACACTCTGCCAGTACCAGCTCTGTGAGTGGTTTGGTTTCTCCTTGCTGCTCCACTCCCCCTTCCACCTCGAAATCCACCTCGAAAGCTGCGGCCACGAAGGAACCGTCCAGACACTCCAAACGTTTCTGTATTGAGCTTCCTTTCCTCAGCCCACGTGGTGCGTCTGGAACTGAACAAGGCTGAGTTCAGGTTGAACAAACACATTCAAGAGCCACCAGCTCACCTAGAGAGGAAGCCTCAAAGCCCCGATTTTGTTGAGCTGCACTGCAACAAGCACCAGCTGCAGTGTGTACATGCTCTAACCCAACCCCTCTACAGCCACAGAGCCGAGGGAATCCCACGTGCTGACACTAAAGGGACATCTCATTTCTCCAGGCACTTGGTAACATCAGTGGTAGCAGTGAAAGCTGAAGCTTTCCCTTCATATTCCCAACATTTAACCTAATGCAATTCCACAGCCAGAGCTGACCTCTCTGCCCCACTTCCAGGCTTAGCTCACTCCTGTCTGCCAGCTGCACCTTCAGTACAGCATGACCCTGATGCCTCCTCTCCCACAAGCCAGATAAGGAATTTGTTTAAAATCAATGAGTTCAAAGTCAGTATGGGAAACAGAAACAGAAACTCCTCTATCATAGTTTAGGCAAGTGTATCATAACAGCTGAAATGCTTTTTGTTTGATCCCACTGCATGAAGCCTGGTTCACACCACTTGTGAGCCACCAAATGCATGGCAATATTCCCTGTCTAAAGCCTATTCTAAAATTTTTATATAGTTAAACCATGTCACATCAATTATGTCTGAAATTTTATGCCCAAAATTCCATTTAAAACCAAAGCTTACAGAAAATACTCACCTAGATTTCAGTTCTGAAGAAATGTTGTCAAAGAAAGACTTGGATTTATCATAATAGCAGTTGGGCCCCAGCAGGTCCTCCTCTGCATTACCATCACTGTTTTGGGTTGCCACTCCAGGGTCCCCTTTTTCTTCCCCCGTCTCTGCTTTGTCATCTGAAGATAATGAAATGTATTACACTTCCTTGAGGCACACACTGCAGAGCCATCTGTTCTCTTGCTCCCTCAAACAAGATTTGAGATGTAATCATGCAGTTTCTCAGAACCAGTTTGTCTATGCAGTGTTTACTACTAGCTCAGCAATTCATATTTAATGAAGGCACAAACCTTTAAAGTTTAGTTTCTTCTTGAATTCTTTATCAAGTTCCTCTCTGTTGAATTGTGCATTTGCACTTTCAAAGTCAAAGTCACCTTCAAACTTTATTGTATTTTCCTTCACAGTAGTTGGTCTGTTTTGTCCTCTAGAACGGTTTCTGGTTCTCCTGTTTCCTGAAAGCAGGAGAGTTTAAACACTTGGTAACGCACAGGGAGGTTACATGACTTGCTCAAGACCAGAGGAAACCAGGGATAGAACTCAGGAGTTTCTGGCTTCCAGTCCTGTGGTTAGAGGCCACACCTCTTTGAAAGCAACTTCTGATTTTGGCTGTAGAAGACACATTACAGCAACACTTTAACTTTCTGAGCAGCATTCCTGGATGTCAGTCTTACCACTAAGACAGAGTGCACCCAACTTTCCTTCCAGTGCGCAGAGAGGAAGTCAGAACAAGCACTACAGCAAGAAAAGCTGAGGGAGGTGGGGAAAATTATCTTTCCTCTCTGCTCTTCACCTGCAAATACAGCACTGTAATTAGCCTAAAACCTGTTGTGATGGCAAAGAGGAGGTCTCAGAAAATCCAGCAAAAGACTCATCTACCCACAAAGGGAGCTTGTACTCTGTCTTGTTTCTGATTTCCAACTCCTCTTTGGAAAAGCTATAACCCATTCTACACACTAATTAATTTGAAGACCTGAGCATCTGAAGTGTTGTTTCCTGTCTTTTCTCATTTTACTTGGGCAGAAACCTCTTTGAATTTCACTTTCTTCTGTCCCTTGCTTGTACTGCCACTTTGAAATAAGAATTCTGCCCTATGGAGGTGGGTGTTCCAAAGCTCCTCTGTTATAAAAGCTCCTCTGTTATAAAAGCTCTGAAAAGTCTCAAACAGGCTGCCTATCCCAGTAAAAATACTTGAGGTCTCAGAGAAATGCAGTTGCTGCTGCCAAGTCACAGCATTGATTTTTATGACATACCTTCAACTTTCTAGAAAAGGCGCTAGAACTCTGTCCCTGGAATGCTCTGAACTTCTGTGACTCCAGAAGCAGTTTTGTTAGGGAAGCATCTCTGGATGCCCAAAGCTTTCTCTCAATCTTCTGTCAGTTAATCCTTCACTGAAGTTAACACCACTTGCCTTCACAGGCTGTTGCGACTGTTTAGCGTCAGCTTAACCTACCCGATCTTCTCCTTTGAGGTCTTCTGTTTTCATCATTCACCTGTCCTTGGGTTTGCACAGGTGCTGCCTGAACTGTATCTACTGAACAAGAAGGATAAACTTTAAAGGAGCACAAGAACAATCCCCAAGCAGCTCAGTGTTGCAGCGCACCTCGGAAGGATGCTCCGGCCCAGCGCTCCGGCCGACGGGGTGCGTACGTACCGCTCGCTTTGCTGTTGGCCTGCGGGACCTGCCGGGCGCCGCGCGGAATCCCCGGAGTCACCTTCACTGGGGGCAGCTTCTGGGAATTCATGCTGTCAACTGGGCCAGTCTGGACAGCCTGCTCTACCATGGGGCTTTTGCGGACTGGGTGAACAGAAGGAAAGCCGGCACCTGGAAAAAATCCCAATGACTAAGCCTCTCGGAAAATGCGCCAACACCGTTCAAACCCTGCCCACTTCTAGGGAGAAACCATTTGGTCAAGAATGACTCAAAGCCTTGAGTGTGCATCATTACAGGCTAAGTTTAAGTGGTACCAGGCAAGGCACCACTGCCACATAAGTCATGGCTCTCACATCCAGAGCCCCAGTTTCAGGAAATATACCCACTTTTTTCTTAAATCAAGTTAGACAAACATTAAACAACCAAGCAAAGTCAGTCTCTCAGACAGTTTATACCAAAATCTAATTTCTACGTTATGCAGGATTTTACTTTACGTGATAACTTTAAATCTGAAACAAAAATTCACCATTTCCAAACTGCTCAAGAAAGTTTCCCCACTCTGTCAAAAAGGTTTTGCAGCAAAAGCTTAAGCACCTCAGCTATATCCCCTTTGTAAGCCGCTTTTAGAAGTCCTTCAACTTCACTGCTTATTGTTAGAGCTTTCAGACAAAGAAAACCTGAAACCAGACCAGGATCTCAAAGTTACCCTTTTAAATTCCTTCTTGGTCAAGGCCAAAGTGTTACCAAGACTTCTGTTGCTCTTCCATCCAGGCTTATTTATTCACACTACAAAACATGTAAATACTTTTCATGGTTTGGTATACCTTACACCAATTATATTAAAAAGTGACAGTCTTCAGTACTCAGAAGAAACACTGCATTCTAGGTTTAATTAGAAGGTTTGGAGTACTACAGGTTCATGTAGTTATGCATAAGAAGTGCTTGGAAGCAAACTTTAACTGAATATATTAAAAGAGCAAGAAAAGTGAAAAGCTGAAGAGTTCACACAAACCAAGCCACTGACACTTCTGGGTCACCCAAGTCCACATGAGATATACCCAGTAGGTTACATCATGCAGGTTCCCAGTTAATGTACACCTGGAAAACTTGCAAGGAAGACAGACATATCCTAAGGATTATTGAGTAGGAAAAAGCTGATGTGCAAGTTTAACATGAGAAAGTTCAGCCAGAGTATTGAGAAACTATGTACAGATAGATGGCCAAAAGCAGAGAGTAAGTAAAAAGCTTCATGCCAAAACAAGCATACATGCTTAAGCTAAAACCAGATGAAACTAATTATCATGTTTAAATGCAGGCTGCACCTGGTCACCCTGCTCTGAGGATGGTCAGTCTGGTATCTCAACTCAACCTTCTTTAAAGGTTTTACACATAGAAGCAAGCACCCAGAACTGTTTTCTCTGCCACTCAGGAATTGCTTACTGTTAGTCATGCTTTACTAAGTGGGAGTCTGGACAAGGTACAATGCCCCATCATGCATGAAATCTACCCTGATGTTTCCTCGATTACAGAAAACACTCCCGGATTTTTGATCAGCCTAAGTCTCCAACCACAAGGCCACCCACAATTTAAGCAGTGTGCTTCTTTTTCAGGAAAGGCTGACCAAGTTCTCACCCAAACCCTATGGTAACAACATGTTCCTGGACAGGATGCAGCACATTAGCATCTCAAATTCATCCTTCTCCTGATACTTACACAAGAGGATCCACTGTCCTGGACTTTTCCTTTCTCCTGTCTCTCTAATTGATACTTCTAGGACAGGAGGAATCATACTTCACGTAATAAAAGGCAAAAAAAAAGCTGAGAACAAACTAGTTCTACTGGCATTACCCATATGAGCACTATCATTCTAGGAGGGGTTAACAAGAACAGTGTTTGCAAGTGCCATGCAGTTCTTCCAAATATTTGGAGTCCTCAAACTGCTGTTACCCTTGGAAGAGAGCTGATGGGGCTCTGAAGACATGTCAGGCTCTGAAACAGGTTGTGGAGACGGAGAAGAACTAGGGCTGGAAGCAGCTGCTGATGCTGGAGGGCTTACCAATTTCTCTAAAGAGATAGAGGGAAGAAGAGAGAGCAGAGATATATGGATAAGATACAAGGCAGTGAAACACCTGAAGGACTTGGAAAGAGATACAAGATTCTCTAGAACAGCATTAGAGCAGCTTATTTACAGTCCTCTCTGGACATACAAGTTCTTCTTACGTGTGACGTGATGTGAGGTGTGCTACGTTAGAAATGAACTGGCCTCAACTGTCAGGTATTCCCATTAATTTCAGAAAGAAACTTCAGCTATTTAGTTTGTTTCTTTCATGTGCGTGTGTGTGTGCACGTGCAAGCGAAGCACAGGCCTCCTTGTAGTAAAATCATTGCACAAAGCTGTGAGCTGCTTATTCACTGCTCCTTGCAGCCTGACACTCTGGCAAGGAGGAGTTTGGTATTAGTTACTGTTATTTGCTTTCACAGCAGCTGCATACAAGACCATACCTTTATTCTAGCAAGTAAAGTTTGTACTTACCTAAACCTAAGGAAGCTGCATACTGCTGGCTAAGCAAAGAGCTGGCAGCAAGCTGGCTGTAAGGTGGCATACCTCTAAACGGGCTGTAAGGCACATGTGGCTGAAAGGATGATGTAGAGGCAGAGCCCAGTGAAGACTGTAACAAGACAAAGTACATTTCCATTTACAATGTCCAGAAGTCAACTTGCTTTGGCAGCGATTCTTTACTTCATGTACAGCATTACTAAAGCTTAAGTAAATTCTGAGAAGGGTTAGTTTACCTCTTTATGATTTTCCTGCATTCTCAGCTAGCTCTGGCTTTTGTTGACTGAAGTCTTTAATGCTGCTGCTACTTTAAACACTACAACAAAATTCAGGATGCTTTAAATAATCTGAAGATTCCTGGAGACACTGACTTGCCTTCATTTCTATAAGTTTTTACCAAAATGCAGTCCTTCAACACCAGTGTTTTATCTCTGCTTTTTATAAACACTTCAGGCTAACTTACTTGGACAATGGCAGGGTCTTGTGGCAGAGTATGCTGAGCTTTTGGAGGTTCACAGACAGTGATGTCTTTGATGTCACTTCCTCGAAAAATAATGTACTCATAGATTTCTTCTCTGGGAGGAGCTGGTCTGTCTGTGGGCCGGTCCTCAGTCCCGAAGGATCGCACTGGAGCATGGAAATGGCGACATTAGTGCAGTGCTGCTATTGCAGCATTGTGCAAGTTCAGATTTATGCAATTAAAAAGCACTCCTTCAACACTTGCCATTTGTAACAGCAAAAACAACGGCTACTTCCAGAACCCTCAATCTCCTCCTCACACATCTGTTCCCTCAAATGCCAATTTTTTCAGCAGCCTGTATAAACAGTTTTGTTTACATCAAGCTGTGAAGGTAAAGACCATAGACCAGCTGGAGTGAAGAATCCTACTCCAAACCCAAGCACTTCCCCACAGTGCTGTACTCTCCCTTCCCTCCCCAGCAGCTGTCCCATGCAGGCATTCAGCTCCAGACAACTGCACCAGACCACAGGAGAGGCCCCTGAAGCAGCAGGGGGAAATCTTAGAAGACTTTAGAGCTCAAATCTGCACCTTTGGTTTCATACATTTATTATGCAGATAGAGGTAGTTTTACCAATGATAAAAAAACCCTCCTATTAAGACTCCCTCTCTACTCCAATGTCACTGTTTTTATGATTAATGTGACTACAAAGCAAGCCATCAGTGATAAATCTAAGATCTCAGTGCTTAAGGAGGCTTTATTGAGTGCCAGCTACCAGAATACTTGAACAGACACTAACCAGCAATGTCACACAGAGTGGAGAAAAAAAAAAAAAAAA
>WAAG01030475.1:0-18852 GCA_013390105.1 Tichodroma muraria
TCCTGGGCAGACCTGAAAGGAAGAGCAGACGTGTTGGTGCCTCATGGTTGCAGTTCTGCTGGAAAAAGCACCGGAGGGATGAGGTGCCCTCGATGCTGCACGAGAGCAGAGCCCGTGAGCAGCAGCTCGCGTCGGAAGCACAGCCACATCCCCGGGTTACTGGGTTAGCAACGCTGGTGCATTTATGTAACTGGTCTCGTCTGTCTGCCCCATTTTTAATCCCCTGAAATGCACTTGCTGACTAGTTATTCCCAGCTTCACAAATGTGAATTCCTCATGGAGGGACTGCAGGGCTAAACCCAGTGGCTCTGAGGCACTTTGGAGTCTCTCGGGTTAAAAAAAAGTAGTAACATTCCTGCAGACCTGCATTGCAGGTACCCATCCTCCAGCTGAGGCAGGACAAGGACCTCAGCAATGCTCCCATGCCCTTCTCAGCCTGTGGCACCTTTTCTAGGGATATTTTATCACAGTGATTTGCTAGCAGTGGCTGTGGAAGGCAGGACAGAGGCGCAGGGCTCCACTCAGGCATTCCTGGAGGAGCCTTTGGCATGTACACATGATTGAGCCACCAGGTTTGGCATGATGTGGCTTCTCAGGTAATCTGCCACAGGACAGGTTCAGGACACATATCATAGAGGCTGTTCCTGGGTCAGAGCCACTCATGTCTGTGCCATCACATCCAGTGGGAAGGGAACTGGCGGCTGTAGGAAAACTCACCCACCTTTACCAGGCCTGGTCTGAACCTCCTCACTGCCTCCACACTTCCCCAAGGAACAGTAAAATGGTAATGGCTTCCTCAAAATAAAAGACTGAATCAGAAGCCCCCTGGGTCATTTACAAGTCCCCCGACTCACCCCAGCCACCCTCCCTCTGTCAGCACTTTGCGCAGAAGGTGCTGAAGGACACTGGCAGGAGCTGGTGTTAGGTAAGTGCTGAATAACCTCTGCAGGCTCGGGCAGTGCTGGCACGGAGCCTTTCTCACCTGGGAAGCGCATGGAAGGCCGTGGCTCCACCGTCTCCTTCTGGCGCAGGATCACCACGTCCCCATCCTTCAAGCCATAGGAGGCCAGGGACCTGTTGTTGTCGGTCAGCGGCCGCTCCGCATAAACAATCTGTGCCAGGAGAGCCACCAGCACCACCAAGCAGAGAAAAAAGTTAAAAAGAAAAGTAAGATGTTATTTTGCTATAGGAGAAAAAAGACATCATTCCAGTAAATCCTCCGGATCCATCTCAAGCTTCAGAAGGGAAGATGTGATGTCCTCACAGGCACGGCAGGGCCGCGACATGTTCGTGATTGGACAGCACGGGGCTGGTCTTGCCGAAATGCAGCTGTGGTTTGACAGCTGGCACCACAGAGAAGGGCCGGTCTCCCCTGATCAGAGGCCAAGATCATTAGAGGGAAGGCAGTCTTGACCAGGACTGTCTGTCCACATTGCCAAACTCCANACCAGTTTTACAGGGACCTCAATCATTAATTAGCTCAGTGCTTTCCAGTTCACTCCGGTGATGAAACTCTCCAGACTCAGAGCACCCAAAGGCTCTACTCCTGAGACTGCCATCAGCCCATGCAGGGAATTTACTTCTTGTGACTACAAAACACAAAGTCACATCCATTTCCATTTTGATAACCTGGTTTAACGAGGGGTCCATAGACTAAACGTAGAAACACTGAGATAAAGGTGAATAATCCCCATGGAACATTCAAATGAACATCAGACCTGTAATACCTACAGAGGCCCTAAGTTGTGGGAAAGCCCAAAATGTAACATAAAGCTGGAACAAGTTTCCAAGAAGTTCCCAGTAATGGTATCTGGCAACACGAAGGTTTCTGTGCCGTCACTGAGCACGGCGAGACCATGCAGATCGGCCCAGCCGCCTCCTGCCCTGGCAGCGGCCCAGAGGATGGAGAACTTGGCCTGAACCCCTCAGGCACACGATCAAATTTCACAAATACCACCTTGTTCAGCCAAACCATGTCTCTTTGGGGCTGGAAAAGGCCAGTTCAGCAACAACGTGTTTGCCACAGGTCGGGACTGGCTGAGCCACGTGGGAGAAGCTCTCACAGTCCTGGCGTGGATGGGCGGCTCTGCCTGATGCTATCGCAGGGAGCAGATCCAACAAGATCCCAAAAAACCAATCACTACCTGTCTTAAGGTCTGGCTGACACTACAGACTTTCATTGCTTCACTCCAGAATGCCAACATCTGACACACTTTCCCTGCGGCACTCGGCAGCGGAGACCCAGCAGCAGCAGCAGTGCCAAGGCAAGACAAGGCAGGAGGAACACAAATGACCAGCTGCTCGTAGGGCAGCAATCAGAGAATCAGGGAAACACACACACCGGGACCAGGCACGAGCTTCCTGCCTCCTCTCCCACCACCACAGCGTGCAGCCTCAGCACTGCCTCACACCAGGGCCCTCCTGGGGCCCACGTGCAGACTGGAAACTGAGTGGCCTCTACCCCACACAACACCCCTGGCACCACCAAGGTCAGCTGGTGCTGGCAGAGCCCTGGCACAGCCTCTCACGTTACCGGCCTGAGTCGGTGCCACCACAGCGACAGCCAGTGTGTCATAAATCCCAGCTGTGCACCCAAATGTGAAATGGCAGATTCCCTGCGCAGACACTCTGGAAGAGATGAGTTAATCAGTTTAAGAGAGGCTTTACCTCTGTCATCTTGCTGGGATTGGATTTATGAGCATTCGGCCTTACATCCCAGACAATGAATTAAGCGCCTGGCACTCATGCCACGTCCATTAGCAGCACAGATTAATCCACTCCTGACCCATTCTGCTCCACTCTTAAAACACACTGATTGGATTTTGCTGCCTTTTGATTGTCTGGTTCATGGCAGTTCTGCTGGCTGGCAGGCACCAGACACGGGTTCTTCTGGAGGTGACTCAGATGGGGATGCAGGCACTGATGAATTCACTGTGCACAATGCCTGAGGGTAGAACCTTCCCGTGGAGCAGGGAACCCCAGCCAGGAGTGCTGGATACCACCTGCAGCCATCAATCAAGCCAAATCCTGGGCCCATCAAATATTCCTGAGCATGGCACAGATGGAGGGCACGGAGAGAAAATAAATGAAGGGAAGGAATGAAGAGTATGGCTCTGCTGAGAGCCTCCTGTCCCCTCTCCCAGAAAGCCACCGCCTTGGTGTGTGGAGGAGACTGGAAAGTCAGATTATTTCCCCCTCACCTTGCCCAGCTCCTCTTATCACCACAGCCACCAGCAGCCGCCTCTGTTATCTCACAGACCTGTGCCCGCAGCTCCTGGGACACCTCACAGCTCCCTGCCCCACCCCAAACTGCAGCAGCCGGAATTCACTGTCCACACCAGCAGAGAACAAGGCTGGGATTAACCCTCCTCCACATACTGAGTGGTTTACTCCACCCTGCATCACCCTTACGATGAAATTCATCGTCTCTAGTGCCAACACAGCACCTTCAATACAACATTCACCTTGGTTGAGGAAAAAGGGCAGAAAACAGCCAAGTTTGGTAAATGTAAAACTGCCTATTTGTGGTTTAACAATGCAAAATCCTTCCACACAAGGATTTCTGCTGTGCTGCTTCACTAGTAACTTGTATCTTTATAACTTTCTCACAGAATCACTGAGGCTGGAAAAGCCCTCCAAGATCATCAGGTGCAATCCCCACCTTGTCCCCAGCCCAGAGCACTGAGTGCCACGTCCAGGCCTTCCTTGGACACCTCCAGGGATAGAGATTCCAAACTTCCCTGGGCAGCCCCTGCCAAGGCCTGACCACCCTTTTTCCATGAAGAAATTCCTCCTGATGCCTAACCTGCTCTCCCCACTGAAGGTCCTCAAAACACCTCACAAACACCAGGTGGAAAGAGAAGAGAGAGCAGCGATAAAGAACTGCCTGGAAAACACGACACGACGCGGCACAGGATGATGCAGGAGTGGCAGATGGATGAGCAGAAGGAAGGCAGAGGTGGCTACAAAAGCGCAGCACTGCTCCCCTCACCTGGGGCTGGCGCCACCCAAACCCCAAACAGGTCAGCTGTGCTGGAAAAACTCAAACAAAGGAACTCCTGACAAAAAATACACAGAGACGTGACCCCTCGTTATCCTAAACCAGACCCGGAGCTGCAGGTCACCATGACACAAGGGACAAAGGTGACAGTGAGAAGTTTATGCTCCAGTTCATGCCTGGAGATGTTAAAGCCACTGCAGAGTCCCCCACACAGGGGTTGTCCCCACATCTGGGGGCTCACTGGTGGCTGTGACAGCCACGGGAGGGCTGCTGGAGAACAGAACCTTTGTGTGAGGTGGATTCTCCCTTTCCACCTGCCCAAAATCAAGAGTTTTTTTCTTAAAAGAGAATCCACCCTACCCGGATTTCCTACCCCTGCTCTGAGACTGTTTCTCTCTCATCACCAACCTCCCATTACAAAAAACAAGGCTCTCCCAAGGCAGAGGGAAAACCCAACATCGGGAACCTGCTGGGTGAGGGACACCACAGCTTCAGGGCTGCCCCTGCAGCAGCTCAGCCAGCGCTGACTAATCTTGCTTTGGCTGGAAAAACACCTTGTTAACACTGGGAAAAGGCTCGGGAAGCAAAAGACATCACCGCTAAACTCCACAAACTCTGCCAGGCAGGACCGGCTCCGAGAAAAGGAGCCGACACCGCCCTGCCCAGGACAAACAGGGAGGAACGGCCAAAACCGCGGGACTGAACCCAAAACATGAGCAAACCCCAGACAGATGGGCCAGAGCCGCCTCCACACGCCGCCTCCCCCATGGTTTGGCACACGAGTGAGCCCTGAATCCCGGCTGCAGGGGGATATTTGCTGGGAAAACCACACGGATGTGCCTGTTCGGTCCCCACACCTGTGTGGGAAAAAGGGAGGAAAGGACTCAATGCGCCCTTTCCGCCCCAGAGCGGGCAAGGGCTTGATAGATAAAGAAACCCTTTCCCGACCATTTCAGCCCCGTCTCCTGGGCTCTGAGAAGCCCACGGGCCACCACCTTCCCCGCGCTCCGACTCCTGTTCCCCTCGCTCCAATTCCTACCCCATTTAAGCATCAAATTCCTCCAAAACCTCAACATAAAACAAGCCAAAACAAACCCACATTATTTTCTCCTTCTCAGTTGCGCGGCGGGCGCGGACCGAGCCTTTCCCGGAGGGACCACAAGTCACCGGGGACTCGGAGCCCTCTCCCGAGTGGATTTTGAGGGAAAAGCGAAGCGAGGCGTTTCTCCCAAACCCGAAGATTCCGCGAGGGGAGGGACCCACCACCCCAAACAACCCCAAACTCCGGCTGGCCGGGGCAGACCCCGGGACCCGACCCCACGGGGCGTGGGGGGCACGGCCGCTCCCAGCCCCGGGGACCCGGCCAGGGGGCACCGGCCGGGCCCTCCCCGGCGCTCGGGGCGGGGGCAGGCCCTGACCTGGCTCTCGGCCGCCGGGATGCCGGACTCCAGCTCACAAAGGGCGCGGAAGTTCTGCAGCTCGAAGTCGGCGTCCACCTGCAGGTTGAAGGTGATCTCGGAGCGGTCGCGGCGCAGGCAGAACACGGTGAGCAGCATGGCCGCACCCGCCGCCGCCGCCGCCACCGCCGTCAAGCGCCACCGTCGCAAAGCGCCCGCCCCGNGTCCCCGGGGCTCCTCCGAGTCCCCGGTGCTTCTCCGGGGTCCCCGCATCCCAAGGTGTCCCCAGGGCACCTAAGGCGTTCCCCCGTCCCGCGGTGTCCCTGTGACTCCTCTGAGGCCCCTGTGACGCCAAGGGATCCCTATGCCCCTGGGCGTCACTGGTCACTGGCGGTCCCCATGTCACCGGCGTCCCGATGTCCTGCGGCCGTTCCTGCCTCCCCAGGGATCCCTGTGCCCCTGGCGGTCCCTGCATCCCCGGGGTTCCTCTGGCCGCAGGGATCCCGGTGTCAGTGTGCTTCCACGGGCTCCCTGTGCCCTTGGAACTCCCTGTGTCCCTGGGTACCCCTTTGCCACAAGGGGGTGGTCCCTGTGTGCCAGGGCCCCTGTGCCCTCAGGGGTTCCTGTCCCCTCAGGGATCACGATTTGTCCCGGGGCTCCCTCTGCTGTGTCCCTGGCAGTCGCTGTTGTCCCTGTGCCCCTGGTGGGCCCTGTGTCCCAAGGATCCCCATGGGTCCCTGCACCCCACCCGCTGGCCCCTAAGGCCCCATCACCTTCTTCATCCTTTCATTCACTGGTACCTCTGATCCTGTCACTTCCACTGTCATTTCTCCACCTTCCATCCCAAAACACCCAGGTGCACCCCAAAAGCCACTCATTCCATCTCACAACTCTGCCTCCTCTTCAGCTCCTCCCCTTTCCTCTGGTTTTCTTGGGATCACATCTTCCAGCTGGTTTTTTCCCCCCTCGACCCCTCAGTCTGCATTTGGGGGTGACCCCTGGCCCTTGCTGAGCCTTTGGTGTCCCTCAACTCACCCGTTCACATTATGAGGCACAGGGGGGGTTCTGACCTGCCCTGTCCTCCTTTGTGTGCCTTTGGTGACACCCCAGACCCTCTGCTGTGCTTTTTGGGGTGTCCCAAGTCTCCCTATGTGCCCCAGACTCCCCCTTCTGGCCTTCAGCTCTCTCCAGCCTCAGCACCATCCGACTGGTCCCTCCCAGCCCACCCTGGGGAACGCCCGGAGCAGGTGAGGGTGAGGTGGGGACACAGCCCTCAGCTCTGGGAATGCATCCGAATGCTCCACACCATGAATCCACCTTGCTCCCATCCAGGGTGAGAGGAATGTGACTTTATTTTGAACTGGGAGTTAATCTGCAACCCAAATAATTCCAACCCAACTCCAACCCAAATCATTCCAACAGTGGAGCGAAGCAAACATTATGACTCATCAGTAAACACCAGAGGCATCCTGGTCCTAGGTTTGCACACACTTTGGCAACAGATTCTCCCCCCAAAATTTAATATGCATTCTGAATAACCCCTCAGGTGTAAAAATAAAAAAGACCAAATGCAGACCCACAGCGCATCCGGCACCCACCAGTCCTCACATGGATCCACGGAGGCTCCGAGCACTGCCCGGCCCTCCTGGTGCTGGGAAAAGGCTCCCACAGGGAGCTCAGTCGGATTTCTCCTTCTCCTTCATATGCAGGAAGACAATGCTAAACATGAAGAGGCCGACCATCATGGAGAAGGCGCCAGCATAGTAGGGATACGCCGAGGGGATGAACCGCTCGTACTGTGTGTGCTGGAGGGGACGCACGGACACCTGGCAGGGGACAGAACAGCCCTTGCAGTCCAGCAGCCTGGGGCAGCCTTTCCTCCTGGGAGAGAGTGGGATTCACTTCCCCACGTTTACCTGTGTGGAGGAGTAGAGGTGGGTGTATCCCAGCCGGTTGTAATCCACTTTGAACTGGAACACGCCGTAGACATCCGGCAGCTTGAACTGCACGCTGTATTTGCCACCTGAGGGAGAGACAGGGGTGACACTGAAGGGACACAGGAAGCTGTAGAAGGTGAAAACACCCCCAGTGTGGAGCCAGGGCAGCGACGGGGACCCCCTGTTCCTCCTGAGAACCTCTGGCTCCTCCTGACGGGGACCCACCATTCCTCTTGAGGAAGGTGCGCACGAAGGGGTCGATGCGCACGAACTCCAGCTGGATGTCGTCCCCGTCGAAGGGCACCCACTTGCCGTCAGCGAGCTTCTCGATCACAATGCTGTACTCCTGGGACAAATCAGCCGGCGATGCCTGAGCACGAGCTTCGGCCCACCCCAGCTCCAGCGTTCCCCAGTTTCCGTCCCCGGGTGGCTCCCGCGCGCCCCGCCCCGCCAGGCCGGCAGCCTCACCACGAGGTCAGTGACGGTGTAGGCGTTGGGTGGTGCCAGCTCTCCCACGCGGTGGTGGGACACAGCGCCCACGCGCAGAACTCCCTCCTCCTTGAACACCCAGCGGGACAGGGCCACGGCCAGCTCGTAGTTACCTGTCTGGGAGTACCTGCGAAACAAGGGAGGCTGAGACAGCCCAAACCCAGACCGAACAGATGTGAAAACAACACAAACTGAGCTGAGGTTAAAGGAAGGAGCTGCTTTCCAAAGCGCTTTGTTCTGCAACGGTGAAGGACGTGTCATCCCAATTCAATTCAGGCTTTCTGCTCCTTCCCAAAACATAAACATTTGTTGCCTGTTTCCCAGGACTTCTGTCCTCAAAGCGCTCCGCGGACATTCCTCAGCCAGGGAAGCCAACGCACCTCTTGGAGCCGGGAGCCGCTTTCTGCACGGCAGAATTGAAGAAGGCGTCGCTGAAGAAGTCGAGGGAGCCACTGAAGACGACGCGGGCGTTGTTGCGCGCCTGCAGCCCCGCGATCAGCAGCGTGTTCCTGCCCACCGCGTGCGGGTACTGCGGAGCAACCGGGGCACAGGGCTCAGCATCCCACCCAGGATGCACAGAGGAGTTTGCTGTGGGGTGGGGCAGTCTGGCTGCAGTAGCATGGGCTGCAGTTAAGGAGTAACCACGAAGCTCAGAAAAAGCAGGAATAGGATTCTGATACCACTCCAGCTGGGATGGAATGGGAGAGATGCTTTGATCTAGGCTGGCCTCTCGCCCTGAGAATGGAGGGCACATGTCCCTCACACTGAACACCTCCTCACCAGCAGAAAGCAGAGAGGAAGGCAACATCGGGAAGCAGCCAACAGCCCAGCCCTTCCACCATCAATCAGACCAAACACTCCAGGATTTTCCCAAGCAGCTGAAGTTAGAAGGACTAAATTGCAGAAGCACAGCTCTAAACAGGAGAGAAAGGAAGGCAGCGTACCTGAGTGATGGGCTTATCTGGGAAGAAGGAGTAGGAAGTGGAAGAGCCAGTCAGGATATCCAGCACCAGCGGGTTGTCGGGATCAGCCACCATCCTTGCAGGGGAAGCCACGGTGAGCACACGAACACCCCCAGGGTCCCCACACCCAGCGGAGCGTGTGGCCACCTGCTCAACTCCATGGATCTTCTCACCCTTCTACTTGCTGAGAAACTAAATATTTCCTCCACTATTTTGTTAGGAACCATTCCTAAGTCAACACAACTTTGGAGGATTTCCTTCTATTTTTGTTTGAAATCAAGAGGGGTTTGTTAAGCTCACATTAAGAGCCCCAGGGGCTGATCCCATGCTCACCTCCCAGCAACACCACGGGTTCAACTGCTCTTCCCCCAGCTCAACCCCTGCTGCTCACCCAACTCCTCGGAACAGGATGGGGTTCAGTGCTGCTTTCCCCACAATGGTGGGGGCCTTCAGCAGGTTCTCAGTGTCGGCCACGATGAGCGTGTGCTGGGGAAACAAGAGAGATCCGTGTGAGGTGAGTCAGGGCCTAACGACAAACAACAGCTCCTCAGGTAAAAGTTTATTTTTACAGACGATTGCAACTGTTGGGTGAACATCGTAGTTCAATTAAAAAACAAAACAACAGCATTTTTCTGTTTATGATCAAATTAGGTTAATACTGATCTTCAAGAAAATATAAATTGTCACTCGATAAAGACAGCAACACCTACAGTGTTTTATTTCCCTGTATTTAGCAACCTTCATCCTCAAACCAGGACAATATGTACGTACATACTGCTTCAACAGTTTACCTCAAACAAAAATTATCAGAGTACATTTAGCTCAGACTTTAATATAAGTTTCAATTTTAAAGTGCTGGATTATACCAGGCAGGCAAAATTGTAGAAATGTTTGTGTGTTTTTATACTGATCTGAAAATCTGGAACTGCAAATCTCCCTTCCCACATCTGAAGCATTGCACTTGGTGTCTGACACGCTTCACCCTCAGGTGAAATTTCCCCCCAAGCTTCAGAGGGATCCAGAATCAGCATTACTAACAGTCCCACTGCCTGCACACGGTGACCATCTGAAACCAGAGTGTGAAGGATCCTGACAGCAGCAGAACTGAATGCTGCAACATGGATTATTTCCCACTTTCCTGGGAGGAGGGTGGGAGAGAAGGGATAGAGGAAAAATAGGAGCACAAGGACAGAGGATTCATCCCTGAAGCTTTGTACCCAGGTGCTCGTTGAAGCAGCCAGAAGGAGCAGGCAAAGCCATTACCTGCCCAGGGTCGGAGATGTCGTAATTGTGGTGGTCGATGACTGCTGTCCTCTCCTCATCGAATTCGATGCCACACTCGCTGCCCAGCTCTCGCAGGGGGTCACCTGCAGGGACACAATGGATACTCGGTCACAGGACACAGAAACTCAAAACAAATTCAGCTGAGAGTCGTGTGTACAACGCTCTGAACCCAGAGAGCCAAACCCCAGGGAGCAACATGACCTCCCCAGCTAAATTCCCACCGAACGTGTTACTAAAGGCATCAGTCACCCATTTCCTCCCAGAGCAAGCCCTGAGGGGCACAAGGAACAGCTGGTTTTGCTGCAGTGAACTAATTCTCTAGAGGAACAGCTGCACTCACCGATGTCTGAGCTGGCGGCAACAAGGACGCTGCCACCGCCGTCGATGAAGGCAGTGATGGTCTCCACATTGATGTTCCCACCAAAGTCTGAAAGCAAACAACAAGAATTCATGGCTAGAGCTCAGAAGTAATCCCCTGGCAGAATTAAACCACAGCAAATCACCAACTCAAGGGAAGAACCACCAAAGGCTGGGACGGAGCTGCAGTTTGCTACTGAGTACATCCAAAGCGTAGGACTTAACTAAAATTCACAAAACAACTGGAAATCCCCTGCCAAAAATGCCATCAAGCTCGTTTTCCCCCTCTGCATTTACCTTCTATGGATGGGGAGAAGATGATGAGGTTGTCATACAGGAATTCCCCATATTTTATCAGGGACAGGCCAGCATCATCTGCTGTCCGGAAGGTGAGGTCGAAGCCCCTGTCTGCAGCCAGGAGACAAAAGTGACAACTCCTGCATGCCATGAAGCCACACATGGAGCAGCAAAATAGCAGCAGGATCTGGAGGTTTATTTCCCCAGTGAAGGAGCATTTCGGAAAAATAGGCTTAGGGGCTTTTTAAGAGCAGCACCTGAGAGTTCCCACATAAACCCAAGGGGTGGATCCCCTGAAGAGCTCCAGTGTCAAAGGATACCCCGCAGTCAGCCATCAAACAGGGACTGATGCTGCAGGGAACCTAAACACAGGCACAGCTGGGAAAACAACCCCCATCTCCTGCCGCACTCTGACCAGAAGATTCCAGACAGCCACCCCCACCCTCCAGGGAGCCCCAGTCTCCCCCCTCTCCAGTGTGCACCCTGGGCACAGGGTTCCCAGTACTCTCCCTCTGCTTGGTCAGGAGACCCCCGACACCTCCCGCTACACCAGGGAACCCCAATCTCCTCCTTTGCCTTAGGGTCTCCTTCTCACTCAGCCTGACCAGGAACTCCAACAGTACCCCCCTCACAATCTCCTCCTTCAGCCTGACATGGGGACCCAAATCTTCTTCATTCTGACCAGGGGAACCCAAACATCCCCTCCTCCCTGGCAACACTAATCTCCTTTTCTGCCTGACCAGGGGACCCCGATCTCCTCCCCCATTCTGAGGTGGCAAACCCTCTCCTCCCTCATTCAGAGTCCCCATCGCCTCCCACAGACTGACCAGGAGACTTCAAATCCCCCATTCTCCCTCAGGGGACCCCGATGTGCTCCCTCAGCCTGACAGGGGACCCCAATCTCCTCCTCTACTCTGACCCTAAACACCCCCCTTCTCCGTCTGGAAACGCCAATTTCCTCCCTTTGCCCGGTGCAGGATCCCAAGTCTCCTCCCTCATCCTGAACAGGGAATCCCAACCACCCTTCTCCCCTGGGGACCCTCATCTCTCTCCCATCCTGACGAGAGGAGTCCAAACACACCCCCTTCCACCAAGGGACACCGGCTCCGCCCTCAGCCCAGCCAGGGGACTCCAATCTCCTCCCTTGGCCTGACCCGAAGGCCCCAAACATCCCCTTTTCCCTCATGTAACCCCGACCTCCTCCCCCATCCTGACCCTGGGTCCCCCCGCCCCATCCAAGCCCTCCCAGGGCGGCCCGCCCTGTACCCGCGAGGCTGCGGAAGAACATTGAGTGCGTGTCGCGCAGGTTCCCGTTCTCTAGCAGCACCAGCGTGCGGGGCCCCCCCTCAGCGCCCGCCGCCACTGCCGCCAGTGCCGCCAGCAGCCCCCACACAGCCACGGCGCCTGCCGCCATCTTGTCCCGGTAGCCGAACTACCCCAGAGGCGGGCAGCCTCCAGCCAATCAGCGGCAGCGCCGAGCAGTCTCCAGCCAATCAGCGACAGACAGCTCCGCGGCGCCGGGAGCAGCGCAAGCGCCGTCGCAACAGCGCTATCGCGACTCAGCGCGGCCGCCGCGGACAAGGGCGGGTCCCTCGATGGGGCAGAAGCGGCGGGCGCTGGCGCTGCCCTTGCTGCGCTTGGTATCGGCGCTTGGAGCCGAGGGCAGAAACTGCAGGCGGAAGGGCCGGGCCTGGGGGATGGTGCGGGAACTGGCAGAGGAGAGGAACGGGTGGTGGAGGGTGAGTGCAGGAGAGATGAAGGGCTTGAGGCAGAATTAGTCCTGGGTGGGTCGCCGTTTGATTTCTCAAGGAAAAGGAGGAAAGTGAAGAGTGCCGGCGATATCGGGGAAAAGGGGATTACCTTGGTGCAAGTGAAGGGTCTGGCTGGCTCGCCGCGATCGGAAGCAGCTGCTGCTGGCAATGGCCTCGCTGTGGCCCCTGTGTCCAGCCCCAGCCTGTAGTGGTCTTCCTCGGGCTGCAGGTGGCAAGCGCTGTCAGCAGCGCCAGCAATAAGGCACAGTCGGTAAAATGGGATAGAAATGGAGGAGTGGGCCATACGGCTGGCTCCCCGCTCTCCTTCGAGGGGCTTGTCCGGCCAGGTTGGGGCTGTGGCGGGGCTGGAACCGCTGTGAGAAGAGATGGCGTTGAGGGTCGTTGTGTGTAGAACAGTTACCGCTCTGCTGACTGCACTCCCTGACCCCGACGCTGCTCAGAGATTCCCAGGGATCCGCACCGCGTGACACCTTTGTTATTCAAACTCTGCAGCCGGACTTTACGGGGAAGATGTTAGAGTGCAGGCAGCCCAAGCACGGCCGGCCGAGCGCGGCAGAGCTGCGTGCCCGCAGCACGCTCGTGTCCCCGCAACACCCTCCTCTGCCTGGGCGCTGTCCCCTTACCTCGGGCAGGTGGGATTTTTGAATGACAGGCTCTGGAATTTGCCAGCAGCCGCTCTCCCCGTCCCAGACGGATCCTCTCCAGGCTGCTGGAGTGGCAGTCACCCCGGACAAGGGACTGCACCTGATGCAGCAGCTGCTGGCAGAGCATCAGGTCTCACCCCTGACACCCGATAGTGCTCAAGTAATACATCTTTTCCAGCCCAAACTCCAGCTGCGGGTCTTTGATCTCGGTCTTGGCAGCCTGGAGCTGGACACAAAACATCAGGATTATAAGGCAGAGAGACCGATGGATACTACAAGTACAGGAATTTACCAGGCAGAGAAAGACACTCAGGAAAGCTTCAATATCTGGAAAGATTTCTAATTTAGGTACAAACTAGGATGAAATTTCTGTGGAGAAATTATTCCATGTCTGTTTTAAAGAAAGTTTTCTCAGTGTTTCACCACAGGGATGATTTTTGAATGAACCTGAAGCTAATCTTACTGGTGTAGTCTTGGAGCTCTTGAATGTTCCTAACTTCGGTTAAAAAGGTGCAGTATTTCTTTGATAACCTAAACACCCAAATAAAGCAAGTCCTTCATATACTGGTCTGGGACTGTACACACAAATGTCAACTTTTTTGCAGACCATCTGACTCTGCCACAAAATATCTGAGCAAAACTGATTTTCAAGTGTTTTGAAAATGAAGATTTTAAATGTAGAATTTAAGAGCATTACTTTAATGTTTTATTTCTTGCCCCAGAAAGTGTGCTCAGACCCAGCAGGAGATGCAGCAGATCTGTAGGTCAGCAGAGGGAGTCGCATCCCCTCCCATCCCAACACATCCTCCTCCTGCTAAGTGTCACACACTGAGCCTTTAAAACTGGTGGGGTTTGGGCTTCAAAGGCTTAATTCCCCACCTGAGGGCTGTTGCATCTGGGATTTCATAAAAGCTCGCACAAATAATATGGAGTATGAAATATTGACACAGCCAGAGTCGCTCTCTAAACCTACAGCCCTAAACCCTGCAACGTAAAGCGGGAGGAGGAAGGAGCTGCTCCTTCACTTTTTCCTGCACCTTCTCCAGCATCTTGCTCTTGGCTCGAGCCTCCTCCTGGATGGAGTCGTAGACACTGAGGAGAGCCTGCTCACTGCTGTCCTCATTGCAGGAAGCAGTGCAGCCACCAGCTGCAGCCTCCGCATATTTCTCCCGGCCTTTGTGCTTCTCCTTCAGGTCCTTGTTCTTAGCCTGCTCTCCCCCAACCACCTGCTTCTGCAGCACCTGCAGCCTGGAGAAGGGCAGCCCTGAGCTCAGTGGTACTAAGAACCACTTCACAAGCGTGGAGAGTGCACGTCCTTCCATGGGTGACATTTGGGAAGACACAGAAAATTGGGAATTATGGTAAGATTTTTCTGCCCTGAGTAATCATGGCAGATTATATTTATTATTATCAGTTTCTGTCATAAAAGGAATTCCAGAAAGGCTTGGCATTGGGAAGAATCTTAAAGGCAATCTCACCCCACCCCCTGCCCATTGGCAGGGACACCTTCCACTCTCTCAGGTTGCTCCAGCCATGTCCAGCCTGGCCTTGGACACTTCCAGGGATCCAGGGGCAGCCACAGCTTCTCTAGGCAAAATACTCCACAAAGGCAGAGCATGTGTTACTCCAAGCACCTCAGTAAACAAGGATGACCAGAAATCCATATCTACGCTCACAAAATTCTCTTTAAAACCCTTGTTTTGTGTAATTTATATTTAAATTCTTATTTGAATAAACATTGAATATGTTATTATATTTAATTTCTTTTCAAATATGTACAAAAGGTGCCAAAATTACACAGAGAATTATTTTAAATGGTGGATGTGGGAGTGTTAGAGCTGAAAGCTGTAGTGTGGCTTCCATTTTGGGGCAGTATCAGCCAGAGTTGATGATTTGTGTGACCTCAGCATTGTTAATGGAGCACTGGCACAGGTGTGTGTTTGAAATCATGCTCTGACATGGAAATAAAGCCACGCTCCAGAGCCATTCCTTTGTCTGCACAGGGTCTGGAGCAGAACAGATAGCTCAGGTTGGCCAGCACTGGCTCAAATTGGCTGATAACCCCTTTACTGATAACCACCTCTTAATTACCTCCAAACCCTCTGAAATGGCTCATTCTCCCACAGAACTGACCTGCTGTTCTGCTGCATTGTTCCTGCCAGGCAACCTTCTCTTTCCTTGATATACCATTGAATCCAAGGATTCAGTCCTTGCTCTGCTGAGCTGCCACGATGTGTAAAGCTTGAACAGGTGGCTTTGAAATACCCACACCTGTGGAACCAACCCTCGTGCCCGATCGGAGAGGAAAGGAGAGGGGAGGAGAGGGGAGAGGAGAGAATCTGCCTTGCAGCGAGCGATGGTGTGGCTAATCGGCCGGGAGATCAAGTGCTGCAGCACATTTGCATACGGAGGAAGAGGCTGCGGCAAGAGATTCCCGGGTTCGGGAATGAGAGTCGGGTGGGATGGGGACAGAACAGTGACCTCTGCTCCAGAGACACGCTGCTCTCAACCAGGGGCAACTCTGCTGTGTGGGCAAAAAGCAGGTGTTTCATTCAAAAATGAGGCTTTTCATTGCCTCAAGGCTTATAGGGTTGGGTCATGGTGAGGCTGGTCCCGACAGGGAAATAAGTCAGGGAAATAGGGAAGAGGACAAAGCTGGGATAGAGTCTTAAATCTGGTCCAGGAGAGGCAGAGTCCCTGCTCCTGCTGTGGTTGAGGGTGGGTTGAGAGCAGGGACTGCTGCTGCCAGGCAGCACTTGCTGCAGTGGCAGCACTTGCTGCCTTTCAAGCGCTGCAGTGGCTGCCACAGATCTGAGTGCAGAAACAGTCCCTGCTCCTGAGGGAACCTGGGCTTGGCTGCACAGCCTCCACACCTGCTTCCTTCCTGAGAAGATCCTGGAGAACAGACACCTTGAGATCAAAGTCACCCCTCAGGCTGCTAATGTCCTCCTCCAGGCTCCGCTCGGTAGCTGGCCTGGAGCCAGGCCAGCCTCTCCTGGCACTCCTGCAAGGCACAGCAACAGTCTTTGTGACTGCCCCCGAGGTCACATCAGGTCCATGCCAGGTCCCACCTTATGCCCCTCCCAATACAACTCCACCACCAGTATTCATTGACTTTTTCTGTAACCTAAGTTGACACAGTAGTGATTGCTGTTGAGGAAAGTGACTGTTCAGCCCTAAAAACGGCTGCTTTGGGTGGTTGTGCTGCCCTGGAATGAACTTTCTAAAGAGCAAGGAGAGAGTTTCATTTCCCTCTGACTCCTCATTCTTCCTCCTGGCTCTGTATTCCTCTTTTTCCTCCTCTCTGTACTGTTCCTAACACCTTTGACTATTGCTTTCCTCAATTCTATTCTCCCTTTTCTGACAATTTCACATGTAGTTCCTCTAAAAATTCTTTCTGGGAATCCATTCCAATCCATCCCCAGAGAGGTAGGAACAAGAGGTGGATTATAATAAGGCACATGGCCTCCATAACACAGGGTCTGTTCATAGGAGAAGTCCGAGGATTACAAAATAGAGAAAGAAATAGAAAAAGAGATGTGTTCTGGAAATGGTGAACCATATTTATAATGATTAGTATGAAAAAAGTTTTAGTCAAAGCCACTCTGGGATAATCCCTTCCCAACTTACTGCTCTGATCAGCTGCTTCTCTGCTTCCAGATCCACCTGGGCTTTGAGGCAGGGAGCTGGATTTGCTCCCAGGTGAGCAGCCTCAGCAGGTAGAAGCCCTGCAAAGCAAAGCAGAAATAAAAATCAGTCACTGGGTGGGATTGTCTGCAGAATTCCTGGAAAGAGAACAAAGAGGCTGGGTGCCAGGAAAGAACATGGCAACCCCTGTGCTCCTTCAAACCGCGCTCGCTTCAGGACGCCGCTGGCCCGGGGCTCCGTAGGTGTGGGGAGAGGGAGGGGTTCTAGCTTCAGGGGAAATATGGAAGTGAATGTAATGACATGGTATTTATAAATACATGCATCTCTTCCAAAGAAAAACAGGAGACTTGTTTCCAGGGCTTTGCTACAGATCTGGGAGATAAAAGACACTGAGAAGATGAAAAGTGCAAGGAAATTACCTTCTTTGTTCACAGCTATTTCTGAAAGGGGGCAGAAAGAGGAAAAAAGTCATTCTACAGCCTTATTCCCCCACTGAAAGTTGCCCTTTTTTAGGGGCTAATTCTCCAAAGGTGATCAGCTCCCTAAAGATTGCTCTTCCCCATTTGCTCCTACATTTCCTATTCCTGCTCCAGAGGACAGAGCAAGTGTGCTGAGGCTGGGCTGAGTCCTCAAGCACTGCCATAAGGAGGGCAAAATTTCTCGTGTAGTGTCAAAAATTCACATTGTAGGAGAATAGAGGCTGAATGCTTACTTCGAAAACATATATATATATATATATATTTAATGAAGCATTTTACAGTATTATTTCTTTTGCAGCTCATTTTAGTTCTTCCAGCTGAAACCTTTTCTTCAACTGACCAAATTCCAGCCACAATCACCAAAAATAACCAAGCATTTGAATCATGTCAGCCTTTTCTAACACAATTTGTAACTATTGAAAACACTGGATTATTGAGATGGTCTTTGCCAGTGGAATAAGGTCAATTTGGCAGCAGTGAAGGAAAAGTCTGTAACCAGAATGGACAACTGTTCCTCCAACAGGTAAGGAAAAGGTTGACGTAAAAGTTAGCTAATATTTTATGTGTAAAACCCCCTTTTTTGACATCTCTGCAGCCAGTAAAGGCTCTCCTACCTGACAAGTCACTCGTGCCCATGTGTTCAGCTAGAATGGCCTTCAGCTTCTTAGCCTCCTCCTGGTACTCCCTCAGCAGGGCATCCTCGGGGCCCTCGTTGATGCAGGGGTTGTTCCTGATGTTCCCGGCTCTATTTGCACAGCGCAGGGTGCCAAGGCTTTCCTCACAGCTGTCAGCAGCCGGAGACACGCCACCATCAGGGTCCTGGTGTCCCCCCAGGGAGTCCTGGAGCAGCCGGGAGCCTCGGCAGGGAATGTGTCTGCACCTGCCATCCACCAGGGCCGAGATGATGTTGCCCAGGGCACACAGGAAGGCTGATCCTGGTGGCCTCTCTGAGCCGCTCCCCTGTAGCACCAGTGCTTGACTGGCTCTCACTTCCTGGCAGATCCACCAAGTGGAGTTTGGCAGCCCTAAGGTGGTCCTGCCCTCGCTCATCTGCACGGAAACAATTCCCAGTTAGCTCCTAGAAGGAAGCATCTCAACAGTCAAGAACCAGCACTCTCTCAGCTCCACACCCTGTTCCAGCCCTGTTCTTTATCTGCTTTGGGCCCTGACTCCCTGAAGTAAGTACATATCTACTTAATCTTAATGCTGCACCTTTTAGTCCTCTCCTCAACAGGATCCACAGTAAAAATTCATGCCTGTTCTTGCTCTCCCAGTGAGCTCTGAACACACACACACACCTCCACATATTTCAGTAGTATTTACAATTTCACCCAAAGTCCTCTGCAAGTAACATGATCAGACCATGAGTTTATACAATATTTTTCCTCCTCAGTTTGTTTCATGAGAGGAAATTCAGATAAGAGATCTAGAAATTCTTCCCTGTGAGGGTGGAGAGGCCTTGGCCCAGAGAAGCTGTGGCTGTCCCTGTGTTGAGGGTTGGGTTTCTTACAGAATTTTCTCCCATACATTACTAGGGAACTAATTACTGGGTACTTATGGCTACTCAGGAAAGACAAAGGAAGTGG